>ML858522.1:0-10116 GCA_009831015.1 Picea engelmannii
TAAGGAGACACTTATAACATCTCATATGCTTGATTTGAAGAAGGAGAACTGGTTTACTGAAGTCAAACAACTCTTGACACCTGAAGAGAGCCCTGAAACAAAGGTTTTGAGGAGGAGCGCTCCCCTATTTCAGCCCTAGAAGCACTGGTGCTCCCCTACAAGGCTTCAGGGAGCGTTATAACACTCTCCAACCCCCTTTGAAGGAGAAATGCTCATCTTGAAGGCACTGACGCTCCCCTAAACCTCACCAGGGAGCGCTACAACGCTCTGATGCCCCTTCTAAGGGAGCGCTGCCTAATATGAGGCAGTAGTTGGCCCGTTGAGGAGAATAAGGGGATGATCTTTTGAGATTAGGAGGTAGTTGTGTTCGAATTCTTGGTTTCATCAAGAGATCCCTGATCTAGGGAGAAGGTTCCCAACTTGTTCTAAACATAACTCAAGAGGTTAAGCTCTTCTTAACCTATATAAGCAGGCTCTATGATGGTGGAAAGGGGGGAGAACTGAAGATATGAAACTTATGATCTTGGAGGGAACTCACGGTCATTCAAAGGAGAGTGATCAGTGAAGTTGCTATTATCCAAGTTGTGGATCTTTCAGGCAAGGGTTAGATGAAGAGGACTTGACGAAGCCGTCGCATTCGCATCTACGATTGTAAGTACTGCTGTCGTTATTCTCATCAATATGACACGCTTGGCCTGTTTCTTTCTAGTTTGTGTCTAATGTCACATGAACTTATCATTAATTGATAGATCTATTTTCAAGCTAATATCAATAGAGTAGGAAGTGGTCGTATCTTTTTTTGTCCACAAAACTCAGCGAAGAGCAAAGGATTGGAGCGCAACTCGGAGCGTGCAGGGACAAATGTCGATAAAAGGTACCTTTGTTATCCTTCCTTCTCATGTGTTAGTTTAGATAGATTTGAAAGGAAGTCAGTGTCCATGTTAAGAATTTTCTGTCTAGAGTTAGGGTCAAGCTCTTAGAGGCGATCTACCTGTCCGCAGGGAGATTTTCCTACAACAAAAACTGGCGACTCCACTGGGGAGATAACCTCAAATCGAAACCTCTTGTTTGGATTTTTCTCCTCATTGACCTTGTTATATCCCTTGATTGTTTTAGACCTGGTTCACTCCTCTTTTGATTAGTTTCATGAGCTGATTGGCTCCTTACCTCATCACACTCAGCATAATTGTCGAATTTGGATTTCAATTTTTGGAATTTTTTGACAGTTTTGGAGTTTTAGACCCTGGCGCCCCTGTCCTAGTGTTAACAGAGCACCGACGCTCCCCCATACCCTTGCAAAGAGCGCTATAATGCTCCTTGCCTTTGGCAATAGAGCGCCAACCCTCTTTGGCCCAAAAAACCTTCCAGAATTACATTTTTTGGGATTTTGCCTCTGTGTCTCTTCTGCTGAGTGACCTTGTGAGTCAATGTTTCTTCCCTTTCAGCCTTGACATCTGTCTTTTTTGAAGAATAAACACCTTGTTAATTGGATTTTGCAGCCTTCTTCACTATTTTCATCGAGTTTTCCCTGTTGAGTGAAGTTTGAAACCTATGCACTGCTTTCTTCTCTTCTCATCAACTGAGTAGAAACCCTGGTGAAGGTCATCAAAGGCCTACAGACCTCTTCATCTCAATTTTAGTCAAGGTCATTGTTCTTCAACTTTTTCTTTTGGGTGTGGAGTTTGTCTTTCTTTTCTTTGATCGTTCTTTTCTTTCGCTTTTCGTTTTGATTGCCACGAAGGGTGTATTGTTTGTGTGACTTTTGCTTGTGCTAGTTTGGTTTGCATCCATATAAGAAAGATGATTAGCAAGACGAGCATTGTGTTGTATTGATCATCACTCATACGCAAACAATAAAAGACATCTTTATGATTGATAGTGCATATTAGAAGGCATTTAAAAGTTTTTGCATTACATCAGGATTTGATTGAGAAAAAGAACCGTTTGAGGGCATTCCTTATTCGTGCTTGATTAGTGAAAAGAACTCTCTCTCTCCCTTAGCTAGATGTTCATCGAAAGGAAATGACTGCTTATCATGTTCGATACATTCTTTGGGTCTGAGTCATAATTCCATTTGTTTCACTTCCATGCACCCCTTTGCGTAAAGAACAGCCATAAAAATCAACGCTAATTAAAAGTTATCTAGAACTTTTTCTTTTCTAGGATCCTCCACCAATAGTAGACCAGGCTTAGTACTTTGGATTAGGGCTGTGAGCATAACTCTCCAAAGTTTCCAAAACAAACAGTAGTATCCTGAGTTAGGGAGAGTCAAATCCAGTTATCATATAAGTCTGCCTGGGATCCCCCTCTCACACATGGGTTACGCACGAGGTCACATTCAGGTAAGCTACGGGGACTAACCCTCCATGGTTTAACTGATTGTGGTGATCAGATCGTATTATGGGGATCACTTTGAGGTAAATCCACAATTACTGCGTGGAAGCCTTTTAGTTGATTTTGGGCTTGATACCCTGCCCGTACGTTCGGATCGGACTATCGACTGTTCCCGCCCAGGGGCTGACTGCGAATTGGTAACCTCAGTGGCCATAATCTTTAGGGTCTTACACAAGGTGACGATGACGAGAAGTCTCACTGTACCTGGAGCAGACATTGGTCAAACTCACTCGGGCTCCTTGGAGGGTAAATCCACAATTACTGCATGGAAGCTTGCACCAAGGCGTAAGTCCGTTAAGCAGGTCGCCATTGTAACTGTTCCACCCTATCCCCACCCCTTCCGGACTTGATCACGCGATGTTGGATTTCATCACCAACTAGTACGGTCATCAAAAGAAGGTCCTGTTTGCTTGGTTGTGATTCTTAGATTCTTTTAGCGTGTGTTGTTTCTTTTTGTTAGTTGGCCATAGATTTCTTTCACCGACTCTTTTCCGCCAACATCGACCCTCCATGTCGCTCGCGGAGGCTACATGAACTTCCTCCAGAAAATATGGAAGGAAACACGCCTTTACCCCCTCATTCTACAAAAGAATCCCCTCAACAGAGCGAGGTTCATAATACCACAACTTCCCAGGAAGAAGTTCCCATTCCTTTGGAGAATTTTTGAATTGTCTCAGAATCTTCGGAAGCTTATCGCATTCCGGAGGGATACGAACGACAGATCCTCCACCTGAATTCCGCCGGAGAATTTGTTTTCGTCAATCCTTTTGACATTCCGGCCGGGTCTTCTCAAAACCCGTTAGCCAGTGATCCTTTTTGGATTGCGGACGTCGTTCGGAGTCCACCACGCTTGGTGCAATATCTCTATGGAACAGGGGAAGGTGCTGATGCATCTTTTTCCTATACTGTACCCCCAAATCACTTCACCGATACTACCACTTTTACAGCCACACCAACCGTTGGTCCGAACATACCATCCACTGGTCCAAGGTCTACTATTCCCCTCCAGACAGGCCATTCGACAATGACCCCGCACATTCCGACTATCCCCGCCGGTAACGCAGTAGTTAATCAAGCCCCGATTGGCACACCTGTAACACCGAGGCCCACACTCCCTTTTGGATTCAGGGCACTGAATGCTTCTGCTACCACCACTGCCCAAACCAATACCCAAATTATACCGGGAATTTCTATACCCATCCAACAACCCGGAAGGACCGGTCTTGGTGGTCCTAATCCGCTCGGCGGTACCGGTCAGTCATTTACGTCTGTCTCTCAGATCCCGAGAACTCTACCTCAAACTGGAGGGCATCCTCCCTCCTGAGGACAAATTCCATTCGGAGGGAACCCTAATGCTGGGGGGCATCCTCTCACCGGAGGACAAATTCCATTCGGGTGGCACCCTCATGCTGGGGGGCAGCCTCAATCCGGAGTACACCATCAACCACAAGGACAAAATGTGTCCGCCGCACCCAATCCGTGGAGCGTCCCTTTTCAAGGAAACCCACATGCCTCCACGGGACAAAGTGTTCAGACTCTACAACAACCCCCTTATGGACAAATGCCAAACCCACCCTATAATCCACAAAACCCATCCGGTTATCCTCCACTCACACATACTTCTCAAAACATCTCAAATCCTATGTACCTTGGTCAAAACCAACCTCACATGAGAGGGCCCATGAGTTATAATTATCCACATAACCCAGTATTGGGCCCCACTGGTGTCCCACTGCCACACCAGCATTACCCACAGGTTAACCGAAAACTACCTTTTCTAGCCACCCTGGACCTTCCAGACTTGTCTCGGTTAATGAATGATCCCATTTATCATTCTCCACTTTGGCCAGCCATTCCAGCTAAACTCCCTTCTGATATCCAAAAATTTGACGGAAAGCCCAGAGAAGACCCAAACAACCACGTGATGACCTTCCATTTGTGGTGTTCATCCAACTCCCTCATGGATGATTCGATTCGTTTGCGTCTTTTCCAACGAACACTTACGGGTTCTGCAGCGAAATGGTATATTGAATTACCACGCGTATCCTTTCACAATTTCAACTCCCTTGCCATGTCCTTCCTCACACATTTCCAACTACCCATTCGATACGAGACGGGTACTGAGCTATTAACCTCTCTTCGTCAGACAACTTCCATACATATCTCCGATCATATCCATGACTGGAGACGACGACGAAGGCTAATCAAGGCAGTCATTCCCGACCAATTGTTAGCAGAATGGTTCACAAAATCACTATTACCCCAGATTGCTTGTGATGTTGCCATGGGTGGTGTAGTCACCGAGGAAGAATCCATCACCCGAGCTCAATACTTAGACTTAGTCTATTCACAATCCGATACTCTATATGAGTTGATACCGAACGCTACCCGTGCCACTAACGATCCATCCAAACCATCGACTGCTTCGCATGCGGATGGAGTTATTGGCTCCGTCAAAACTCAATCTACTACTCAGTCTACTGGAACAATCGAGCGGCCTGCTTCCATGGCTGCTCCCAGTTCAACTGCACCCTCTTTCACCCCACCTCAAACTCAGGTCTCTGATGTGAATGCGGTCCAATCAACCCCTTCACAACAACTTGGGGGCAAGAAGAAAGCGAGAAATAAACCAAAGAAGAAGAACAACAAAGAGCAACCCAAGACCCAACCACAAACCCCTGCTGCCAGAAAACAACCACAACGAAAAACCGAAATTCCCATGTCTCATTTGTGGTGACAACCACTACACTTGAGACTGCCCACATCGCGATGAAGTGGCCAAACTTTTCAAGGGAAATTCACAACCCGCTGTGCTCACTCAGCCTTTTCCGCAACAACAATCGTTGGTTGCACAAACCCCCATGCCGGGGGGTAGTTCCAACCAACCCCATGATGAGGCCTCGACAAGTGCCCACATTTACATGTTTAACGGAGTTAATCTAACAACTCGCTCTGCGACATATGACACGCCAGTTAAATCTGATAAACCGAAGACTGCTAACGGTTCTCCGTCAGACCCATTGCCACCCTCCGTCAATCCTCCATCTTTTAGACCTCCATCTGGGCCACTCCATATCGAGAAACCGTCTTTTGACTCCATCCTACGCCCTCCTAAGAGCACCATCCAGAAATCTACATTCAATCCTAATTCACGGGCTGCCCAAAACTACAATATCGTAGAAGACTTGGCCCAAGCCCCGTATGCCATGTCCGCCTTGGAAGTTCTACAACACTATCCCAACCAACGTAGAACGTTCTTAGCTGCTATTGGCGCTTTCGATCCTGAGTCATCAAACTACGTCACGTTTAATCTTGATGATCGTCAACCGTGACTCTCCCACCAGCTAGCTTTCCAAATCGATGTGGTTGTTCACAATCAACAAATCCACCGGACTATCCTGGATGAGGGAGCCTCCACCTGTGTCATGTCTCTAACCTGTTGGAAAGGCTTGAAATCACCTGCCCTTAACAAATCCGCTACCATGTTACGTGGCTTCGATGGACGAGGTTTTCATCCTCATGGATTATTACAATCCTTAGCCGTTCAGCTGGGCAGCAAAACTGTTACTGTTGACGTCGAGGTGGTCGATGCCCCCCTCGATTACAACCTACTACTTGGAAGAAGTTGGTTCTATGCGATGACTGTCGTCGCCTCATCGGTGTTTCGATGTGTATAAATCCCCCATCAAGCAAAATTGTTACCATTGATCAGCTCGATTTCTGCACACCTGACGCTCGCATCCCTGCTACCAACAACATTCCCTTTCTGGGAGACCACCTGGTTACGTATGAAAGCGTTGGGTTTGGCTTATTGAAAGATTCTATCCTCATGGGTACTTTCCCTACACCACTTCCACCCACCACACATCATATTTCCGCTGTCAATATGATTTCGACTATGCCTTATCAATCCTTGGAATCATCCGACCCTTGGGTTGTGCCTAGTCCTTTGGAATTCGATGTACTCGGGGACACAATGCCTCTGAGTCCAGTCGAGGCCGCATACGTAGCTATTCAATCTGCCTCTCCCTCTTCGAACACTTCAAATTCATTGGCACCTGATACTTATTCGGTGCCCTCGTGGTTAGATTCCCTATGATCCGCTGTTGATTACATTTCCCAAATTTTTCCTTCGGATGAATCTATCATGGAAATGCTTAGCATTGACGATCTGCCCTGGGATGACAACCACCATCGATCCTCTTTTCTTCCACCTTTGGAAGAAATCCAAGACATACGATCTGTCTTCCCTCCCAATGTTACCGAAGCTCCGCAATCTCCTATCCTCACACAAGATACTCTCTCTGAGGGGAACATGTGTAACATCTCTACTACGGTCACGATTAACATTTCAATCAAAGAAGGTGTCATGGAAAACATCAACCTTGGTGCTAATTGCACACCCAACGAAGTGGTTTCTTACACCGCTTTATTCAAGGAATTCTGCGATGTCTTCGCATGGAGTTACGAGGAAATGCCAGGGATTGACCCTTCCATCGTCATACACGAAATCAAAACTTACCCTGACGCGAAACCGGTTCGGCAAAAGCTTCGCCCGGTTCATCCCAAGAAAATCGCAGCTATAAAGGCAGAAGTCGAAAAAATTCTAAAATCTGTCTTTATCTATCCCGTCCCTTTAAACGAATGGGTCTCCAACCTTGTTCCGGTTGCTAAGAAACAAGGGACCATCCATGTTTGCATTGACTATAGAGATCTCAACAAAGCTTGTCCTAAGGACAACTACCCTACGCCCTTCATTGATCAAATCATCGATAATTGCGTGGGGAGCGTAATCTTTTCTTTCATGGATGGATTTTCTGGGTATAACCAGATCGAAATCTTGCCTACAAATCAACACAAGACAACCTTCATCTGCCCCTGGGGAACTTTCGCCTACCGAAAGCTACCTTTTGGCCTTAAAAATGCTGGAGCCACTTTCCAACGAGCCATGTCGTACGCTTTTCATGACATCAAACATATAGTAGAACCGTATCTCGACGATTTACCCACACATTCGTTAAATCGATCCGATCACATTGATCATTTACGCGCAATTTTTCTGTGATGTAGATTCTACCGTATTCATTTGAACCCACACAAATGCATTTTTGCTGTTGAATCCGGTCAACTCCCCGGTTTCATTGTCTCCAAAGATGGGATCAGAGTGGATCCCTTAAAGATCAAGGCCATCTTAGCCTTACCTCCACCTACCAATTTAACCCAACTCCAAAGTTTGCAAGGCAAAGCAAACTTTCTTCGCCGTTTCATCTGCAATTATGCCGATATCACTAAAGGATTTATGCGGTTACTGCAAAAGAACGTCCCTTTCATCTGGGATGACACTGCTCAACGGTCATTCAACGCTCTCAAGCACGCTTTGACCCATGCACCTTTGTTACATCCCCCTGAATATACCAAGGATTATATCCTTTACTTGGCCTCTTATACTTCCACCATTGCAATGGTGTTAGTCCAAGAAGACCTCAACGACGAAGAACATGTGATCTATTATCTAAGAAAGAGTTTATTAGGACCCGAACTCAGATATTCGCATGTTGAGAAACTGGCTCTGGCAGCCGTCATTGCTGTCCAAAGGTTCCACCACTACATCTTATTACGCACCACCACGGTAATCACAGACTCCAACCCCATGTACCACGTCCTGACACATCAAGTACTTGGGGGAAAATATTCGAAATGGATTGTCATTCTTCAAGAATTTGATCTTGAGTTTACGAAGGCTAAAGCCAAAAAATCCTTGGTGTTTTCCGAGATTATCTATGCTCTCCCTCGTGCCGATGAAAACATTGAACCCAGAGATTCTCTCCCCGATGAATCTCTCTTCCTCATCAGCACCTCTGATCCTTGGTACAGAGACATTCTCCTCTACCTTCAAACACAACGTTTTCAACCCAACATCTCTCGTGAAGAGCGTCGACGCATTCGTCACCACTCTCGCCATTATATCATCCTCGGCGACACTTTGTATCACCGTGGTATTGACACCATCCTGCGACAATGTCTGATTCACGAGGAGGCTGAACGCGTTTTGAACAATTGTCACCTTGGCGCCTGTGGCGGTCACCTTTCCGGAATGGTCACAGCCCAAAAAATCCTACGTGCCGGCTACTTTTGGCCCTCGATTTTCAAAGATTGTATCGAGGCTATCAAGAAATGCCCACCCTGCCAAATATTTAACAAGAAGGCACACACCCATCCTATGGCGCTGCACCCTATCATTGCCATCGGCCCCTTCTCAAAATGGTGCATCGATTTCATGCAGTGTAATCCTACCTTAGCCGGGGGGCACGGTTACATCATCATCATCGTCGACTACTTCACCAAATGGGCTGAGGCTATGCCTACCTTCCTGAATGATGGCCGTACGACAGCTCTATTCCTCTTCAACCACATCATAACTCGTTTTGGTGTACCATGTGCCACTGTCACTGACCATGGTGCACACTTCAAAAACCAGATGATGAGCGAGCTACATGTCAAATTGGGTTTTCTCCATGAAAACTCATCCCCTTACTACCCTCAAGCAAACGGACAAGTTGAGGCCATCAACAAAGTCCTGAAAACCATGATCCAATGCATGGTAGGGGAAAACAAAACATCGTGGCATCTACAACTGTTCTCCGCTCTCTGGGCCTATCACACCTCTGTGAAAACTTCAAATGGATTCACTCCTTTCCAGTTGGTCTATGGCATCGAAGCCGTCCTACCGATCGAGTGTGAGATTCCATCACTCAAACTAAAAGTAGAACTCCTGCCTCATACTTCTGCTGAAGAAGAACGATTTTTGTATCTATCCAAACTGGACGAAACACATCGCGATGCTGCTCTCGCCAATGAGGCACATCAAAAACGAATTAAAAGTCAATATGACAAATCCGTCCATCCTCGGACTTTCGCGGAAGGAGACTTAGTCCTTGTTTACGACCAAGCTCACGATAAATTGGGGACAGGAAAGTTAGAACCCATGTGGCACGGTCCTTACATCGTGAAGTGTGTCCTACATAAAGGTGCCTACGAATTAGTTGATCATGAAGGAATTTCCCTAGGAGAGCCCCGAAACGGGCTTTACCTTAAGAAGTACTATGCCTAGATCGCCTAGCATTTGTACTTTGTACATTATTGTATTTAGTTTTGGTGTGTCTATTTCTTTCGCGTTCTCATGTCTTTACCATTGCCACTCATGACTGTGCTTGTTTTTTTATGCGCATATGACATCTCCCTTTCCTATCTTTTTTGGGTTCACGGATGGCGCTAGCCGACATACCCGGAACATTGCTTCAACAACTTGGGTTATTTACCAATTCGACCAGGTGGTGAGTTCGGGAGGCACCTGTTTAGGACCAACAACCAACAATATGGCGGAATATCATGCTGTCATTAGATTGTTGACCCAAGCTTCCTCTCTAGGCATCTCTCGCATCATTTACTTAGACTCCCAACTGGTGGTTTTTCAACTCAATCGCATCTACGCTATCCGTAGTCCTATCCTGCTACGCCTACACTTGCAAGTTCGCCGTCTCGAACGAATGTTTGATTACATCGAATATAGACACATTTCGAGAGAACTTAATAGTGTTTCAGATTCATTAGCTAATTACATCATGGATCGGTATCTTGCCCACATATAAGATTCAAGGAAAGAAAAACTATACATTGCATGTAAATTAAAACACATCACAGACATCATCATGTACAAATCAT
>ML858522.1:11012-26188 GCA_009831015.1 Picea engelmannii
CCCTTGTCTGCATGTTGGAAACAAAACATCTGTTAAAACTCTTTTACATACCCAAAAAAATATATATACATCAAAAACTTAAAAAACAAAAACTAGACAAGGTATGGCTTAGTCTCTTACCTGACTCGTCCCAGTCTTCCCCCACAGGAAAAATCAAGTCCATACTCCCACGGAAGTCTACATCAGCATAAGGGAAGTCCTCTATCCAGAGGTACTTCCGTCTCAGCTATGCAAAGAAGTCACCAGTGAAATGGAACTCTGACTCCGAAACTAGCCTCAGAGATAGACTAGTCCACCTCTCCATGCTAGGTTCATCCACTGGTTGTACCTCCAGTGCTATCTGAGGCTGCATCTGAGGGATGCGCTCTAGAAAAAATGAGACCAAAAATGAGCCATAGCTGAACTGCTTCTGACCAGTCCTGCACCGTGAGATCTGTTCCTTCACATTCCGAAGGAATGCTGCACTCCAGTTGAACAGTGTTGGTTCCAAACACTGAACACCATAGGCCACCTGTGATCTCGATGCCAGATGAGCACTAGTGCTGTCGGTCACGCTTGTGATAGTGAATAGTATAGACCGGAGGGGCAAGTCTCGAATATCCTTGATAGGGATCCTGCCCCATACCAACCTTGCTCCCGGGATGCAGTGGCGTGCCAGATACACGTCCACTTGTTCAGGTAATGCCCTCTGTCCGGTGAAAGATATGGGGACCCCTCTTTTCGAGAGTCCAGTCAAAAAGTACACATCTTCTAACTCGATGGTTAAAAGTTGCGTGCCGATACGGAATCCTTGATCCACAACATCCCATAGGCCAATCATGTACTCGAGCAATAGAAATTCTCTCTTCATTTTTTGTAATTTGAAGAACTTGAGCAAGCCACAAGCCCGTAGAGCGGCCCACGTACGAGGACTCCATAGAGAGGCTAAATCATCCATCTCATGTTCCCTCTCTTTCCATTCAATCATGATTGCCGAAGGTACCTACAAAACAAAAAAAATCAAGAATTTCATTATTCCTCACGTTTTGGTAATTTTGGCGATTTTCAAAAGCATTTTAAAACATGAAACAACATGCCCACATCATCAAAAAGAAACCATTCACTCTTTTTAACCACCACTCCCTTTAATATTTGTCAAATAATGATAAAAACGTTTTAAAAATGCAAAACAACTTTGGGGGCTGCGTGGGCATTTGGGGAGATTTTTTATGAGTTCTTTTACTAAGAATAACCTTCCCAATTGATTTCAAGGGTGTAGACATTCTAACCACCCTTCCCTAAAGCATTTTTTGTAAAAGAATTCCCTTATTTTATTAATTTTTAAAAGAGGCCAATTTGGTTCAAGAGGGGCGACTTAGGGCTTTGTGTTTTAAAATAAATAATTCCATGAAAATGGATCTAAAACCATGTAATTGAAAGAGAAAAGGATGGGCACCTACCTGGTTCAAACGGTGAGCAAAATGATCGATCGTAGCTCCAGCAGCGAGAAAAACAAGATTTGCTTCAAGATGGGATTCTCCACTACTCCAAAATCCTTGCAAATGAAATTGTAAATGAATTTCCAAATCAATTGTTATTTATGGAATTTCATTTTTTCATAAGGTATGGTCATTTTTGGGTTTCTCCAATGATGTAATGGCTTCACTAAACTCTGGTTTGTAGCTTTGGCATCGCAGGTTTCCTGGCAGTCCTGATTGGTTATTCACCTTGTCACACTTATGAGCATAGTCTTAGTTCGTTCTCGAGCTCGACAATATGAGAACGTAACCGGGTAAACTTTTATCTCTTTTTTGGACCCGTACAGATACGAACACATGAAAAAGGAACCCCCTGGAGTCTCCTTTAAACCCTTTTCAGACTCTCTAAACATGAAAAGATTGTCGAGTGATCTTGCTTCCTTTCACACTCGTTAAAATGTCAGAAAGGGAGTCTTTCGAGCGATAGTTTAACCCTTTTTCTGTCTCGTTGGGATACTGTACAAAAAAGGAACCGAGAGAGTTCTCTCTTAAGTGTTTTTCCAAACTCTATAATCCTAAAAAACCTTCGAGTTTTCTGTCCTTGGACTCGTTAAAGCACACATCGACAGGCCCATATGGGACCGAACCCTTACTTCTTCCGGTTCGTTAAACAAAGGAAGAGGAACTTACCGAAGGTGAGTTATATCAAGCATGTGTTATCCTCCTCGATCTCATTAAATCAAAAAGAGGTACTCATCTATCTGGATGGGGGGAAAATTGAAAGGAACAAGCCAAGCAGTCTCTTGAGAACATCATCCAGCACGTCTTAGAGTCGCCCTTGAACACGACACTTTGTCATCTACATGCATCATAATCCGCCGAACCTCTGCACTGAGCCAATCCTCGAGTTTCTTTCACTCCTTTGGGTCACCCGACGCAAGTCACAGTATCCATTGCATAGTATTGGTCCACGTCATGTTCTGCTGTCGTGCCTCAGTGTTCAAGGGAAGTATCCGCCTCGAGGGTCAACCATCCCAAATATCTTGCCTCAAAACTTGTGTCATTCCATGTCCATTTGAACTGCCAATTACATCTCTATGTCTGTTTCGTGTCATTGATGGGGGATACATCAAGGCCCTCCCTCGACGAGTCTATTCCTGTCGAATTCAACACATTATCCGGGAATCAGACTTAGAAACCAGTTAGTACTTTGGGACCTGCATGCCTCAATGGCAGGCCTCCTCACATTCGACAGTAGGTTTACATCACTGACCTCTGATCGAATGATTCCACGGGTGTTCGACTTCAGCTCATCTATTCACATTCGCTGGAATGTACTAAGGTACCTTGGGAATCATTGACATTAATGGTGATCTCCCTCGCACTTGTTAACGGTTCGCACCATTGACCGGTAATCAAGTGGTTTCTGCCATGTTCAACATCAAGACATCTATTCACATGGTTAGAATCGTACCACGTTGGGATTGGTAAGAAGACCCTGGGTTGAGTGATCACTTTAATGTATGCTTTACCCAGGTTGCGAAGGAGTTTTTATTGGAAAAGAACACATACACTGTCACATAGATCCACTTTGTATTGGTCGTGGCTATGTCTTGTCATCTCGTAGATCCACTGTGTATTCTTTGTGGCTACGATCAGTCTAAGTCATCAGAGTATAGATCCACATTGTATCTTTGGTGGCTATACCTTTTTATCAATACAATTATGGATCTGCAGTGTATTTTATGGCGGCCATATCCTGCTAAGTCTTGATCTCCCAAGCATAGGTATGCTTGGCTTGGGTTTTGAAATATGTCATGATACTTGATTGGATGTTTGTGTGCAGCTTCTGTCAGGTTCTCTGAGTCTATACCCTTGCTTAGACATATACAAATTATTTCAGTTATCAGTTGACATCTTCTAACTTCATACTTTGGGGGGCATTCTGTTACACGTCAAAATTACTCAGCTGGATAAGTGTCGCATATCCCTCTCAATTGTCGTAAGTGTCGCATATTCCTTACAACTTTTGCAAGTGTCGCAAGTTGGTCATGAGTGTCGCAAATGATGTTCATACATACTGCCATGATGAACGACACTAAGGAGACACTTATAACATCTCATATGCTTGATTTGAAGAAGGAGAACTGGTTTACTGAAGTCAAACAACTCTTGACACCTGAAGAGAGCCCTGAAACAAAGGTTTTGAGGAGGAGCGCTCCCCTATTTCAGCCCTAGAAGCGCTGGCGCTCCCCTACAAGGCTTCAGGGAGCATTATAACGCTCCCCAGCCCCCTCTGAAGGAGCACTGCTCATCTTGAAGGCGCTGGCGCTCCCCTAAACCTCACCAAGGAGCGCTACAATGCTCTGATGCCCCTTCTAAGGGAGCGCTGCCTAATCTGAGGCAGTAGTTGGCCCGTTGAGGAGAATAAAGGGAGGATCTTTCGAGATTAGGAGGCAGTTGTTTTCGAATTCTTGGTTTCATCAAGAGATCCCTGATCTAGGGAGAAGGTTCCCAACTTGTTCTAAAGATAACTCAAGAGGTTAAGCTCTTCTTAACCTATATAAGTAGGCTCTATGATGGTGGAAAGGGGGGAGAACTGAAGATATGAAACTTATGATCTTGGAGGGAACTCACGGTCAGCCAAAGGAGAGTGATCAATGAAGCTGTTGTTATCCAGGTTGTGGATCTTTCAGGCAAGGGTTAGACGAAGAGGACTTGACGAAGCCATCGCATTCACATCTATGATTGTAAGTACTGCTGTCGTTATTCTCATCAATATGACACTCTTGGCCTGTTTCTTTCTAGTTTGTGTCTAATGTCACATGAACTTATCATTAATTGATAGATCTGTTTTCAAGCTAATATCAATAGAGTAGGAAGTGGTCGTATCTTGTTTTGTCCACAGAACTCAGTGAGGAGCAAAGGATTGGAGCGCAACTCGGAGCGTGCAGGGAAAAACGTCGATAAAAGGTACCTCTGTTATCCTTCCTTCTCATGTGTTAGTTTAGATAGATTTGAAAGGAAGTCAGTGTCCATGTTAAGCATTTTCTGTCTAGAGTTAGGGTCAAGCTCTTAGAGGCGATCTACCTGTTCGCAGGGAGATTTTCCTACAAAAAATACCACAATAAATCATTTACTGCAATAAAGAAACAAACATCATGATGAATCCTTCACCAAAGACTAATATAAAAGTCAAACAAAACATAGATGATAATAGGAGAAATATTGATTTTCACCATTACAAGTTTTTTAAATCTGATCCATACATCAGGAAAACTTTGTTACAATAATGAGAGGCTAAAGATAAGAGTTTTTATGTCCAACCATTCAAACCGCTTCTCCAATTACAATGCATCTTAGATAACCAAAACATCAAAATAACCCTTTACCATTTCCCTTAGCTTCCTCATAGGATTCGATGCCTAAGGGAAAAGTGGAAACATGTGTACAACAAGAGAGTAACAAAATGTTATTTTGTAGGAAAATGTTGGCAACATATAGAACAATTCCTCGACAACTGATGATGTGGCTTTAATTCATGCAACTCCTTAAGGTAGGTGGATTTCTAATGTGAAACTAAACCTATGAATGCTGGTACGATTTCACCTTGACACCTGGAAATCTCCCTCGCCCCCAAAATATTCATAAATATGAGTTCCCAGCATAGCATTGCGAACTGTCCTAAAGCATCCAGTTCGCAACGCCAATGAGTCTAGGTGCTGCAAAGTTTCCTATAGTATCTTGTTTTCTTGCAAAAAGGATCCCGACCTTTAAAACCTGAACCAAAAGTGGTATAAACCCTCCAGATAGTATACAAACTTATAACAACCTGAAATATCCTTGGAGAAAACATAAAAAGATGCTAAGTTCAGCTCAAAATTGAAAATCATCACTTAGTGTTGTAACTGCATGCAAAACAATAAAGCATGAAAAAAATCATGTTGATGTGGAAGATCATCCTGTATTCATCTTTTGGTTTTGGTACTCCTTCTGGTATCCACCTTAGCCAACATATCTAAGTTCCTTTTTGCCACTTCTTCTCTGAAAGGCTATAACTCTGCTTTTAATTTTTTGATTTCAGCTTGGCAGGCTCTCTTCTTCCTATATACATTCTTGAGTTTCCTTTGAAGGGGCAAAGACCTTTTAGCCATGAAATTTGATTTATCAATAGTCTCTTCATATATATCTAACATCTCCTTTAGCTTGATTCATGATTCCAAATCTTCCTTTTTCAACTTGTCATTTTCAACTCTTGCTTCCTTGAGTTGCCTCCTGAGCCTTTTGAAGGTAAGGTTACTTTCATGATGGGAAGTACTGATATCAATAACCTATATGGGATGCTTGGAATACCGACACTTGTCCTTTTGGTGAAATGAAGTCTCTGTGGTAAAATCCTTCATGGGTACATGCTATTTGGATGTTGATCTAGTAAAAGGTCTTCCAGATTTGACTTTTTCTGCAGCAACTGGTGGGAAAAAGACAAGTTTTTTACCTTTCAAGCTCCTTGTTTTGCTTGAAGGAATTTCTAGAGGAGTAGGTTCTACAACAAGTGAAACTTATTTGTCAGGAGGTTGTGAAGGACCACCTTCTTCTGCTTTATCAGTAGCCTAGAAATATTTATCACTCCTAGTCACCCTATTCTTCTTACTTGAATTTGAATGCACAATCTTCTCAACAAGGGTAGGAGTTTTTCTTTTGTACTATGGTGGAGGAGCAATATCTAACTGAAAATGTGATGCAACTAGGAAAGTTTCCCAATCAATATTAGTCTTCTTTAACTCTTCCATTACTAACATCTTGATTAAACCAGACTGAAAAACATTGATGTCCACCTGCTTGGACTTATACCTGACTCTACCTGACATCTTGCCATTACTCCTGAAAAGGTAGAATTGAAGGTTCATGGATTATTGGTATACCATATTGAACCTTCCTTCACATGTGAAGTACCTTTGGATAACCTTGAGCATCTTGTCAAAACATTCCAGCATGTGACTTCTGGGCATTCCTTTGGA
Source organism: Picea engelmannii (assembly GCA_009831015.1). Taxonomy (NCBI): domain Eukaryota; kingdom Viridiplantae; phylum Streptophyta; class Pinopsida; order Pinales; family Pinaceae; genus Picea; species Picea engelmannii. The sequence goes on from ML858522.1 coordinate 17,488, forward strand.
TAGGTTGTCTCCTTGATATTCAAGTCTAAATAATTCTATGGATAAAGAAGAGTTTAATGAAATGGATTTAAACCACTTCTCACCATAGTCGGGTATCTCTGTAGCTACGAAGATAGAATGCTCAGAGACTTCAAACTCCAACATCCACACCTTAGTCTTTGTCCCTTTTAAAATAAAGTGCAAACTCCTTGGTCACTTCAGGATGTCCTCTCTGCATTTTCTGACAAAAAATGAGACAACCCACCCTCTAGAGAGATTCCTTGAAAATGGTTCAGAGTTGATGAGCTGCATGTCATATGGTTCAGTTCTCACAATATCTTCCCCTTTGTGAGTCTTCCTACCTTGCTGACTGTCCATAATTATTGTCTTGAAAAACACCTTCTGTAGCCTCTTATGACAATTGCTATGTGAAATTTGGAATAAAACAAGGATTTTAGGGTTTGATTACAGAGTTGGCATACTTAGGGTTCACCTATCTAAAAACTCATACACATAAATAATATGAAGTTGAGCAAGTTGTAAGTAGGGAATGATAAGAGGGACAACAATTTAATCTGATTGAAACTGAAGACAGGCAAAAGAGACGATTTTGTGTAAACAAGGGGTTTGCAACGCCAAAGGTTGAGTTCGTAGCCCCAGTCTGTAACAAAATTTTTAATAGGTTTTATGAAAAGTAGGCAAGACTTCCATGTATGAGATGGAATATGTAATGACTGGTTAAAACCCGGGCCTTCCAATTCCAATTTAACAAGTGTTTTGGTCAATCAAGATACAAAGGGTTTGCAAAACCAGTTTGCAGTGCAGGGTTGTAATGAACAATTTGCAACGTAGAATTGTCAATAGGTAATATTACTGTTTGCAAGAGGAACTATAGGATGACCCTGTGAAATAGTGATCTTGAAAAAGGCCAGGGTATTAGAACATCAGAACTGTGGGTTATCAAAATGTAGAGAGTTGGCAGCGCATTAAAAATTTAACAATTTGCAGCGCAAAATGATACACAACAACTTTACAACCCCAATTGACCATTTAATCAACATGCAATCGTCTAAGGGGTACCTAGTATGTCTGAATTTAGGCTGGTGCTTGTTAACCCAAGTTGGACTTTAAAAGGAATCATCAAATATTTAACAATCTACTACTGCCATTTTGTAGCAGCAGTCTGCAATGCCAATTTTTAAATTCCAGTAGCATGCTTCATGGAAACCGTTAGAGTTTGTTCCTTGAAAAAATGTGAAAACCATAATGAGTTGAAAGCGCTGAAGACAATGAGATCTCCCCTGACACGTTTCCAAAGTGAAATGATGAGGGATTAGTGCATGAGGTACTTCTTAGTATGTTGCAAACTTTTAGGTGAGTTGGAAACAAATAAATCTGACATCTAACTTAACCTTTAAATGGTTGTAAAATGACATAATAGAACATTGTACACACCTTTGAGACACGACATATCATGATGACGATGTTTTTAGTCCAGGAGTGTGACCCATGTGGACCCTTATTCCCCTCATGATGATAAATAATAGCATGACACCAAGGCTCTAAACCAAGACTAAAATGAGACTTTGATTATGGAAAAATAAAAAAATGAGTTATGACATGAGATATAACCCATATCCTCAGATTCAAAAAACCCTATGACTCAAAACAAGACAAATCCAAAGTGTTTTGACCCCTACACATCCTGTGTGCTAACACATGGCTCCACATGGGATGGAGACCTCCTTGTGAGGCTCCAAGAATATGCAGTTCCAGTGCCTTATCCATTGGGAAATGAGTCATTATTGAAAGGAAACAAAACTAAACAAAGACTGGTATTTACAATGAAATTAAGCGACTCATGGATTTTATAAAATGCCCATTGACTAGGCCACCAAGAATGTCAACATCTTCCAAATTATGCAACTTAAAAGTATTATTTTGCAAAACTTCAGAAATTTTAAAAGGACCAACCCAAAGGGCTTCAAATTTACCATGTTTTCCCTTATCTTTCCTTTGAGCATCCAATTTGAGTACCAGGTCTCCAAGATGAAAATATTCCTTCTTCACCTTCTTGTCAAAAGCTTCTTTGATTTTTTGTTGACGACTTTGTGCTTTATAAAAAAGATGCTCCCTGGTTTGCTGTACTTCCACAAGTTGATGCATTCTCCTGATCATGTCATCTGGTTCCACTTCTTGATCTTGAAGAAACTTTGCCATAGGTAAAGCTAACCGAGGAGGAAAAATAGATTCAGTTCCATAGACCAATTGAGATGGAGTGGTTCCAATTGACCTTTTGGTAGTTACTCTGTCTGCCCATAGGGAAAACTTCAAATTTGAATCCCATGACTTCTTATTATCTTCCATAATTTTTTTGATGATCTTCACTAATATTTTGTTGGAAGATTCAACCAAGCCATTACCCTTAGGGTAGTATGGAGTGGAGTGGATAAGTTGAATACCAAATTTTTCAAAAAACTTCACCAGAGGCTCAACCTTAAAAGCTGCAACATTATCAGTAAAAATGTTATTGGGACAACCAAACCTTGATAGAATATTTTCCAGGAAACCAATAATTACTTTGTGTGTTGCATTTATGGTAGGAATGGCTTCTATCCACTTGGTAAAGCAATCGGTAGTAGTCAAAATCCAACGATGCTAGCCACTTGAAGCTGGATGAATTTCTCCAATAAAGTCTAACCCCCACTACTGAAAAGGGCTAGATACCACTATGGGTTTCAGAGGCAAAGATTTGAGTTGTTGTTTGCCTGAGAATTTCTGACATTTGTCATAAGTTTTGATCTTTGCACACACATCATTGAATAAGCTAGGCCAGAAATATCGAGCTCTAAGTATCTTGTATGTTGTAGTCCTCCAAAAGAAATGACCTCCACATAGAATCTCACGAAATTCAATCATAGTTTGTTTTGCCTCTTCTGGATCCAAACATCTTAAAAGAACCCCTACAAAATCTTTCCAATACAAAATCTGATCAACAATGAAATACCTGACTACTTTTAGCTTCAGTGCCCTCACTTTGGTCTTCTCAAGTCTAGTGGGAGGTTGCAAATTTTGCAAGAAATAGATGAGGTCCTTGTACCAATTGCATTCTGCCAATTTTGAGCTGATTTGCAAGCTACTATTAGGAATATCAATTTGCTGATTTACAAAATAAGCATTGATCATGAAATTAACTTCTAGTGCCTTACAATTTGATTCAACTAACAATCTAGCTAAACCTTGACCCTTTACCAGCTTGGTGGGTTTCATCTCATGATCAAACTCCAAAATCTTAGCAATCCACTTACTTCTTTTCCCATCTATATCAGGCTGAATCAAAATCTCTTTTACAGAGCTTGAAGGAACACAAGTGACAATTTTTGAGTGAAGAACATATACCCTGAAATATTTTATGGCTTTGACCAAAGCATAATCTTGTTTCTCCATGATGTCATATCTGATTTCAACATCTCTAAAATCCCTACTCAAAAAAGAAATAAGCTTCTCCATTCCATCTGAATTTTATCGAAGAAGGACAACAACTAATGTATCATTCGAGGCAAAGGAAAAAATAAAAAATTCCTTTGAGTAGTCAGGACTGATTAAAACAGGAGCATCATCCAATGCTTGATTTATTTGCTCAAAAGAACTCCTAGGTTATGATGTCCATTTTACTTCATTCCCTTTTTTTAACATAGTTGTGATGAATTTCACTAACTTAGCAAAGTTAGATATAAATATACTCAAGAAGTTTATCTTACCTAAGAAGGACTGAATTTCTTTTTTGGACCTTGGGAGAGAAAGAGTTTTGATAGCCTCTACTCTATTTGGGTCAATTTTTACTCCTTCAGTTGAAACAATATGTCCTAGCAACTTACCTTCCTTCATGGAAAAAAGAGACTTCTTGGGATTAAGTGACAACCCATATTTTATGCACTTCATAAAAACCTTCTCTAAATGTTGGTAATTCTCTTGATCAGACTTGGAAAACACTGTGATATCATCCAAGTAGATAACCACAAACTTGTCTTTCTCTCCAATAAATGTAATGTCCATTGCACGTTGGAAATTTTCCCCTGCATTCATGAGACTGAATGGCATCTTGGAATACATGAATGCACCCAAGGAGTGGTAAATGATGTCTTTTCTTTGTCCCCTGGTAACATAGAAATCTGATTTTATCCCGAAAACCATTAATCATTGACATCATGACTAAGCCTGTCATCCTTTACAAGATATGCTCCATTTTAGGTAAGGTGTATCTATCTTTTCTGGAACACCTATTTAAGTTACTGAAGTGAACACAAAGCCTAATCTCACCATTTTTCTTTCTGAGGGCCCACATTATCTATCCAATCAGAATACCTCAGAGGTATAATGATCTGGGCATCAAGCAATTTTTTGACCTCTTTCTCCATAGTGGGCAATAACATAGGGTTGATCTACCTTAGTTTCTGTTTGGAAGGTTTGGTGTCATATTTCAAAGGTATTCTATGCTCAATGATGCTGATATCATAAGTTTCCAAGTCCTCATACTTCCATGCAAAAACATCAACAAATTCTTTCAAAAATTTGATATATTCAACCCTTTGACTTTCTGACAAACTACGAGACAATTTGACATATTAAGGATCCTCTTCAATGCCTAGATTACATTCTGTCACATCTACATTTTCACTAGAACCACTCACTTTCATAGCCGCATCATTTTTATCAAACAATCTCTCCAAGGGAACCAGTTCTTTAGGAATGTGATTACTAGGCAACTGAACAATTTTGTGATCTGCAATCTTGTTCAGAAATTTATCAGCATGCAGTTTTTTATCATCATCTGAATCTTGGTCAATATGAAGCGCAAAAAATTCATATACTGTTTCCAAAAACCTATTTAGTTCTTGATCATCTTCAAAATCCTTCCAATGCTTGACATTATTAGGTATATAAGGTCTATATTTCACCTCAACATCATATTTAGGCTTTAGAGGTAGTGGGATTTTAAAATTATTGGCAGAAACAACTAAGGAATCAACCAATGTATTAGCCTCTATGGGAAAAAAAGATACTTTGAAGGCTAGGAAGAAATTATCAATAAGGTCCCAAACCTCAGTCCTATAAGCTCTCTGTCTTGTATGCTTTGCTTGATAGGTGTTTCTAACTTGATGCACAATCAACTCTGCATCTCCAAAAACTGATAATTCTTCAATTTTCATGTCCTTTGTAGCTCTAAGCCCCAAAACTAAGGCTTCATATTCTTCTTTGTTGTTTGTGGTTTCAAATTCTAGTTTGAAGGAAAAGGTTATGACCTCTTGAGAAGGAGAAACAGACACTATTCCAACACCAACACTATCCTTGGAAGATGCACCATCAAAATATGTTTTCCATGTTTGAGCACATTGTCTAGTTGTCTCACATGTTGTTGGTGACTGATTTTTTATTTCCAATGGTGACTGAGGAAAATCAGTAAGATAATGCTAGATCATAAATTAGTATAAAAAACACAGATGGGATGGCTTGTTGGGTTGCCTTCATCATTATGATATATGCAAGATGTGCTTCTCTATACAACCTTCTGTGTTCATCACCAAAGACTGATATCGTATAATAAGAAAGATCCATTTGCAATGTCCCTCCTAACCTATTGATCCATGATCTAGAAAACAGATCCATGATCTAGAAAACAACATCCCAAATTTGGGAGGAACATATGCAACTACAATATCCATGACTGTGCTCTTCATAGGTAGTTGAAAAAGAGTGACAACTAAATCTTTAATAACTCCAAGACATTTTACTTTTCTTAAGTCAAAGGAATACAAATCATGATATACTTATTAATTTCCAGACCCAATTCATCCATGAAAACCTTAGGCATCAAGTTGTGGGATGTACTTGAGTCCATAAGACAATTGTGTAAGATTTTATCATGCACATTCAAAGAAGTGTAAAAGGGAGGAGAAGAGTCATCTCTGTCTTCTACTAGTGGTCCCAATATAAGTGCATGTTTATCATCTACAAGTTAACCGAGTCTGTTGAATGGGAAAAAGATTCAAGATGCAACATTTTGGAAACATATTTCTTGAAATCTTCAGTTTTCATCAACTCTAGGAATGGGACATGAATTTTGATTTTCTGGATTTCATTCTCAAAGTTAAAATAGGATTGGGATTTCAGAATTTCCTTTGTCTCTTGAACATGAGATTTAATGATGGTCTGATTATTTTGTTCTCTGGTTTCTTTATTTGGTGCAACCACTGTCTTGGGAGGGGTATCTGATTTTTTAGGCTGAGTAGATGTACTTGGTTTTCCCTCCTTTTGTTTTGACCTAAAATTGTACTTGTTTTTAGTTTCATTTAATTTTTCTCCTTTACTTAACTCATTCAACTGATTTCTCATTAAATATTCTTCATAAGAATATTGGGTTAAATGAGGGGAAGCAACTGTATCCCCTAAGCAATGAATTTCTTGATTTGCTTCTTCATTATTTCCATTTCCTTCTTCATCATCAACCAAATTTTTCTGTAGAGGAGTTTGAACCTTTTGATCCTCTCTATTTCTCTGTAGAATTTGAGGTGTATTTTTTTGTCTTCTAAATTTATTTGTGTTTCTAAAATATTGAGGGTTTCTATTTGTTTCTCTGCCTTCAAGTTTTAATCTTTCCATTTCTGCAGAAAGTGACTTAAACAACTTAGTCAATTCATCAACTTGGGGATTAATTCCTGATGCATCTGAAGATGAGGCTTTTGATTTTTGTTTTCTTCTATCTCTATTAGATTCCCCCCTCAACTTATATGCTACCAATATGTTTGATTCAACTTCTAGAGCAACATATTGCATATGGGCCAATGTTGTAGACCTTCTTTCTCTCAACAAAAGAAATAATTCTGGGTCAAAAGCACTTGCATAGGTTATTTTAGCAGAAGTTTCAGTGGGTTTAATCTCAGTAGGATCTTTGCTGTACATTTTTTTAAATCTTTTTGAAAAATATGACACTGATTCACCCTCTTTCCTTTTAAGAGCCCCAAATTTTGTAATGTAATATAAGAAGTCTTTTTTGTCCCCCCAATGTCCTAAAAAGGTATCATTTAGGGATTCAATTCCAACTATTGATCCAGGAGCTAAACTTCTAAACCATTTCCTAGCTTCTCCATCTAGACTTTACACAAAAACACTCATCTAGACATCTTCATTTTCAATATTCAAATTATTTGCATAATTGTAAAATGCAGCAAGGTGTTCTTTTGCAATGATATCTTCCTCTCCTGTGAATTTAGGCATGTAATTAAGGTAATCTCCTATTGGAAGAGCATTCATGGGATGAGGAAGCACTAATAGTGCATACCTAGCAACCATAATGGCATCCATTCTGTTTTGAGGAGGATTAATCCCTACCATTTGATTTGGAAAATGAGGACTCTCACTTTTAGGAGAAGTAGAAGGTGACTTAACAGATAAATATGCAATCTATATAACATGTAGTTTTGAAAAAGGAGGAGTATAAGGTGGAGACAATTCAAATTTAACAAAAGGTGGCTGGGACTTGGATGAAGCTGGGGGGATCTCAACATAAACTGAGATTCCTTCTTCTTTAGTTATAGGAAATTTAAAAGAATGGGGAGAAGGAGAACCTAAGATAGGGGAATTTTCCAAACTTTCAAGTCTAAACCACTTTACAATTTCAGGGGATGCAAGAAAATCAAAACTTTCCAAGTTTTCTTCTTTCAACTCAAGAGAAAAAGTTGAATATTCTATAGGAAAATTTCCTATTTCTAACTTTACACGAGATTCAACAATAGGTAAATGAGAAACATGAGAAGCATCAACTGGTGTATGGAAAACATAGTCATATAGGTCTCTAGAAGTACTTGCAAATTTAGAAGAGGAGGCTCCTGGCAACACTTTTCCCTTCTTTATGATTTTTTCTGGATCATGTTCAGGTGTAGCTAGAGGTGACTTTGGGTTAGACCTCGTGTGCCTACTCTTGGGAGACAAAGGTGAACTTTGGATTCGTTAGGTGCACTATGTAGTATTTATGTTTACTGATTTCTGTACACCAACAAAATCAATAGTGTCTTTGTTGTACAACCCATGGAAATATCTTCATTCCATTCCCTAACAACAACACCAAAAATGTTAGCATTAGAAGTCACACCTAGACTGCTGTAGATGTAAGCCTAATACCCATCAAAATATGAAAAATAATTTTTTAAAGAGTGTGGAAAATGGGTGTGAAACTCAATTTAGGATGTCAATCACAAAACCTTCCATGAAATACACACCAACAAGCAAGGCTTTGAATAACTTCAAATTAGGGTTTAAGAGATATAAATATTGAAAGATGGAAGACTTAGAAAGAAAAGTGAAATATGTGTATCAATTTACATCATGTATTTATAGAACACATACAAAAGAAAAATAATTTGAATACTAACTTCTTAATCCAAAGAGAAAATCACTCTGATCAATTTGCATAAAATACCACAATAAATTATTTATTGCAATACAAAAACAAACATCATGATGAATCCTTCACCAGAGACTAATATCAAAGTGAGACAAAACATAGATGACAGTAGGAGAAAGACTAATTTTCACCATTAAAAGTTTCTTGAATCTGATCCATACATCAGGAAAACTCTGTTACAATAATGAGAGGCTAAAGATAAGAGTTTTATGTCCAACCATTCGAACCCCTTCTCCAATTACAATGCATCTTAAATAACCA
>WSFP011402459.1:0-26186 GCA_009831015.1 Picea engelmannii
GCAACAGAGGATCTACACCAAACATCAGTAAAAAGGTTGGTAGTTTCTTTCCATGCATGTATTTTGAAAGAGGGGTTTAAGTTTTGGGTGGTAGGTTAAAAAGTAATTTCTTTATGGTCAAAATCTGCATGCAAGTCTGACCCTAGTTTTCTAGTCCGTAGGGTATTTTTCCCAACAACACCAACCCTTGGAGTCAATACTCCATCAGGCGACCTTGTGAGAGACTAAGGGCCTCTAAGAAATAAGGACCCTGCCTTATTGCGTGCCCCTTAGAATCTTCGTGAGCGATTGTCTCAGTCTTCCCTCATGGCATCGTGGATCTCTTGAACCAGGTAGTAGTTAACCTACAATTCGATCCACGATGGGAGTTCTAGTAGGTTGTGGCAGGGTTGCTACCACAACTCTCCCTCAATATCTGTTTGTTGTGCATGGCCCCTTTGCTCCTTATGTGACTATGATTAGCAAGTAATCATTAGCTTGCATCCATCAACGAAACACTATCAACGATCCATAAAAAACATCATAATATCTTGATCATATGTGAAATATGCATAAATAGAAATACCCAAACCATATACAATCCACTCCATGACTCTATCCAGAGTCCAAGGAGGTCCATTGATGCCATCGACATCCTCAATCTGTTAAGTGTCCTGCAAACTTAGGAAAAACCTGTCAATACATAGATATCAAATAAGATAACATCATAATCCATAAACATCATCATTAGAATCCATAAGCGAAACATACAACCATATACAAAACTAGATCACTTGCACGCAAGTGTCCTCAAAGAATAAGTGAAATCATGTGCGTGCAAGAGAGGGATGTTACATACACCTCCTCTTGGTTTAAAATTCATCCTGAAGTTTTATAGTACATGTGAAGTAAATAAAGTATCTGAAAAGATCTAAATGTCTAACTATCAAACAAAAATGGAAATTGTTGGTGCATATCATATACGTCCTCCCAGATAGTCGAGTGTGGAATATAATTGTCCCACTGAACCTTGACCTGATCGACTATTCGATGTTGTAGTTATCAAATGCGATGGTATAGAATGTGGATTGGCTCCGCCATGAGTGCACCCTCGTTTGACACATACAAGGAACTCATGTCAATCACATGTGTAGGATCACTAACATAATGTATCAAAACAGATACATGAAAAACATCATGCATATGCCTCAAAGAATCAGGCAAGGCTAGTCGATAGGCCACGAGCCCTTTCTTTTCCACAAATTCCAAAGGTCCCACAAACCTAGGAGAGAATTTATCACCCTTTTTAAACTTGAGAGAACTCTTGTGTGGTTTCACTTGCAAGAATACTCGATCACCAACTTCATAACTACGGTCAAAGCAATGCGCATCGACATAACTCTTATGTCGATCTTGTGCTTCTTTGATCCTTTGTCTTATCGTTTGAATTTGTTCATCCATTTATTGGATCACTTCGGGTCTTACCAGTACCCTATCCTCAATTCGATCTCATCTCAAAGGCATCCGACACGGTCACCCGTAAAGAAACTCAAATGGCTCCATCTTAATGGTGCTTTGATAGTTGTTGTTGTATGCAAACTCTACCAGTGGAAAGAACTCCTCCCAACACTTATGGTGGTCCATCACATACATATGCAACATATATTCCAAGATTTGGTTCATTCTTTCTGTATGCCCCTCTTTCTCTGGGTGATATGCGATACTAAAGTTAAGTTGGGTTCCCAAGGCCTCTTGGAAACTAGTCCAAAAGCATCCTGTAAACACTGATCCTCGATCAGATAAGATCTTCTCAGGAATTCCATGCAATGTCACTATCTCGCCGATAAAAAATCTAGCTATGTATGGCACCTGATACGTCGTATGCATAGGGATAAAATGTGCACTCTTCATTAGAGTGTCAACTGCCACAAAAATCGAGACACGCCTCCTTTCCTTCAACGATAATCCCACAATAAATTCCATTGAAATGACCTCCCAATTTGATTCTAGAATAACATGTGGCTACATTAATCCTATCAGATGTCTATGTTCATCCTTCACTTGCTGACATTCTAGACAGATCACCACATAGTTGACTATGTCTGCCTTCATTCCTTTCAAAAATAATAAGGGTTTAAAGTCTTCCCTCATATTTGTGACTCCTGAATGATCCATGTACACTGCTCTATGAGCTTTGTTTAAGATCAAAATTCTCAACTTGTCATTAGGAAGTACATAAATATGGTTATTATAACTCATTAATCCGTCATTTTCCACAGTAAATCCCTCAAATTTTGGTACCAACAAGATGTCTTGTCCGATATTTTCCTTAACCTCTTTATACCAGTCATTGTCACACTGTATAGTTAGAATATTTTCACGAAGATTCATCTGAAGAGGTATCACCGAAAATATGCATGGTCTCCGAATCAACACATATGCCACTCCATTCACTGTTCCTTTTATGTAGGTAATCTCAAATCATACTCGCTAAGAAGTTTCGACCAACACCTTTGTCGCACGTTCAAATCACTTTGCGTAAAAATGTGTTGCAAACCATAGTGGTCTATTTTCAGTTCAAATTTCCATCCAATCAGGTAGTGTCTCCACAATATCAGGGCATACATAATGGACAATAACTCTAAATCATGCATCGCATAGTTCTCCTCATCCTTTCTTAACTTCCTTGAGATGTAAGCGACAACTTGACCATCTTGCATCAAGACTCTGACTAATCCTTCCTTCGATGTGTCTGTGCATGCCAAGAAGTCCTCATTCATGTCAGGTAATTTTCATATTGGCATTGTCATCAATAGCTCCTTGAGCCTTCGAAATGCTTCTACGCATTTCTTGGTCCATACAAAATTCTTGTTTTTCTTCTGCAATTCCGTAATCGGATTTTCTATATTTGAAAAACCTTCGATAATATCACACTAAACCCATTAAGATACATACTTGGGGTATGTTCGTTGGCGCAAGACATTCCATAATATCCTCTACCTTCATTGGATCCACAACGATACCTTCACCAGAGATAACATGCCCTAAATAATGAATCCTCGATTGATAAAAAGAGCATTTCGACAGTTTCTCATATAATTTGTTCTCTCGTAAGAAATGTAGTGCCAAGTGCCAATGTTCATCATGTTCTTCCATCATTCGAGAATATATCAAAATTTTGTCAATGAATACTTGAACAAGATTGCCCAAGTATTCGTGGAACACCCCATTCATCAAGCTCATGAATACCCCTGGGGTGTTTGTCAGTCCAAATGGTAAAGCGATAAACTCATAATGTCCAAACCTCATATTGAATGTGGTATTAGGAGTGTATTCCTCCTTGATCCATAACTAGTGATATCCTGATCTCAAGGTGATCTTCAAAAACATCGTCGTGCCTTTCATTTGATCAAACAAATCGTTCATTCTTGACAATAGATACTAGTTCTTGATCGTTGCCTTGTTCAATTGACAATTGTCAATGCAGAGTCTCCATGACCCATCCTTATTCCGTATGAAAATAATAGGTGCACCCCAAGGTGACACACTTGGACGTATAAGTCCCAGGTCCAACAACTCTTTTAGTTGCATTTTCAACTCATGTAACTCAGGGGCCGACATCCGATAAGGTGTTCTTGTTATCGGTTCAGTTCTAGGTTTTAAGTCGATGGTAAATCCCAACTCTCTTTCAGGTGGGAAACCTGGTAACTCTTCTGGGAACACGTCCACAAACTCTCGTACTATTGAAACGTTTTCTAGTCCTTCCGCCATGCCCTTGTCGTTTAGTGCTAAGATTGCATATGGCTTGCATCCCTTGCACATACTCTTCTGTAGCTTTAGGGAAGAGATGAAACTTAGGGAAACTCCCCTATTTCTTCCTACAATCACTCGTCTCTGTCCCTCATCATTGATCAAACTCAACCATTTCATCTTATAGTTGAGTATCACCTCATGCGATTCCAACTAGTCCATACCGATCACGACGTTGTAAGATCCTAATATCATGACGTACAGGTTGGCCTTCATGGAAAAATCTCCCAAGTTAAGGCTACAGTCCATAACCTTTCCTCCAACCTTCTGCTTGGCTCTTGAATCCATTTCCACATAGCTAAACTTGTCTTGTTCGACTGCCTTTACCTTAATTTGTTTTAGCATTGCAATGGAAATAAAGCTCTCTGTAGCACCTGGATCTATCAAAATACTAAAGGTTTGGTCAACAATGGTACCTGAAATCTCGAGCACAATAAACCGGTGCTCGGCCTGACAGTTATTCACCACTTCTTGAATCTAATGGGCCTTTCCCAAATCTCCTACTATAGTGTGCCTGGCTGACCTGACTGCTCTAGCGCTCTCAACTAGAAAATCACTCTGGTAATGTGGCTCCCCACATGTCTAGCATCCAATCCTTGGTCCAATAGTCCTGGTCCAAGAAGCAGAAGCTGATGGCCCACCAGTTTGAAACCTTGGTATGTTCTACTGAATAGGCCTGGACTGCTGCTCTTGTGAATGATGATGTTGTTGGTGTTGTGGTCCTCTGTAGGGATTTCTTTGCTAAGGTGTTGGTCTCCATGGTGTCATGAACATGGATCCTCTTGAAGTGCCTCGATACCCTGATGGATGTATAGCTGGTGTTTGATGGTGCTGCGCACTAGATGTTGCATGTCCCATCGGTCTCGTAGGAGTCCTGCTCTGACACCCACTGATCAACTCTTATTTAGATATGAGGGCCTTTTGGACAACATCACACAACGTTTGAGGCATTAGTATCCTTACTTTCAAACAAATGTTAGCGTTAAGGCCGGACACAAACTTGTTGACCTTGAGCTTCTTGGTGTTCAGATGTGGAGCATACCTACGCAACTCTATGAAACGAGCCTCATACTCGGGCATCATACAACCGCCCTGTCATGCATTGAACTCATTGAGCTGATGCTCAATGAATTCCTCATACAAATACTTCTCTCAGAACCTCTCCTCGAACAGTTCCCATGAAACATCTTCGACGACCATGTTCAGTTGTGGTAGGAGTGTCTGCCACCATAGAAGAGTGCTCCCCTTCAACTGAAATACTGACATGCATACTTTCATGTTTGAGGTGTAGTCGCGAAGTGAAAATCACATCGCCATGTTCTCCAACCATGCCTCGGCGGCCATGCCGTCCATGGCACCCAAGAACTCAGGAAACTTGACCTTCTCGAGTTCTCGGTGAACGATACCATCTGGGGCACGCTATTGACCTTCATGGGGTACAGACGCCCTGGCCTCATCTCTATCCAGATGACTAATCGAGGCCTCTGACATCCTCTGAAAGGACATCATCAACCCAACCACATCCCCCACAACAATATGTTCCCATCCAATGACTTGTTCTTCTCCTTGGGGGTTAAACTCCTCTAGTGTGGATGCTACTGGAGGCATTGCACCGCCTCCCCTAGAACCACATCGTCTACCTCCGCGACGTCCTCTAATCATGGTTACCTTCACGAACACAATTCAATTTAATTAGTGATAAATAATTAATCAAGTGTTTATACAGTGGAAGGTGTAATGATCCCAAGTCATGGGGTTGAACCTGCTTTGATACCATATGTAACAACCCTCCGTTACGTCTAAGAAAAGTGAAGCACAAAGGTAATTGTTTTTTTCATTAAGAAATTAACATCAACACATGATCACAACATCGCCTAATCAACAACATCATAAGTACAAGTAGTACGAACTACTCATCATGGAAAACTAACGTGCATTCAACGTGTCAACGAAGGTTAGCGACACATAGACATAAACATCATAGCAGATTAACACATCATAATCATCTTGAAAAATTTACAACAACGCACAATCATATAATGAATATAAAATGACTACCTGCCCGACATACCCTGCAAGGTTAGGACCTCTAGGACACATAAGAAATGCTCAAGCCCAGGTCCCAATTGATTTTGACCATTTATGGTCTCATGGTTGGCGACTGTTTTGAGGAACAAGGAGGTGTCTACATCCCACTAATAAACAAGTCCAATAATCAACTAGATCAAGCCATCAATCATGTTCATCAATTAATCATGGCGCAAGGGTAATCAATATCGTTATCAGTCATACATAAAAAATTAAATATTCACTGCGCGTGAGAGTAAACAATTCTAGAACAAACACATGTCAAATTAAGAAAAAGCGCAAGAGAAATCTAGTCACTAAATCCGTCATATAGCTAATAAATTCATGACGTTAGTTTAGTTAACAATTAAATTCAAGGTGCAAAAGAATAATGACGAAGCCATCACATGCCCACTTGAATTAAGGTGCACAAGTAAATTTTATTGCTAAAATAATCATGCATCACCATTAATGACATCCGCGCGAGTAATCAAAGCTAAAACATTGTACATCCATCATTATTCCAATGCGCAAACAATCCAATTATTAAATCACAACATAGTCATTGGTGCAAGGTAATATTCATTAAATTTTATGGCGCCAAAGTAACTATACACATGTCCATCTACACCTAGCTAATAATATATCATGGCGCAAGTAATTATCAATCAAATTAAGGCGCAAACGAAATAATCAATCAAACTATATGGTATCAATATTAATTCAATGGTGCCAGAGAAACCATTACTTAGTCATTACACATCAACAAATTTTCATAGTGGAAGAAGTCCAAAGTATAAACATTCATTCTTTTCATCATGTTTTCGTTGCGCGCCAGAGGTCTAATATAAAAACAACTTACATTACAGTAAAATTTCAGTGCGCACAAGGATTCTATTTACTTAGCTAGTCATCCATCGATTTGAAATTCGTGGTGCAAGTATCTAAAAACTAAATCATTAATATCCAATGCGCAATCGTCAATGTCAACTAAACATCTAATGGGGTTATATCTAGCTAATATTAATGTTTACATAGCAATGGCCAAAGAAGTAACATGGAGATAGGTTTTAACATCAACCCTTCCATATTTAATTACGGGTCACATTCTACACATGAATATCATTCAATTAATCTAAGATAAAATAAATTATGATTGGAAGGTACTCAACCCTTATCCTACAATGATTATTATTCTAATATCCATATTGTTCAATTATATAAATAATGGAAATAACATTTAAATTGAAATAAAAATGATTCTAATATCCATATTATTATAATAATTAACTGAACTTACTCTCA
Organism: Picea engelmannii; assembly: GCA_009831015.1. NCBI lineage: Eukaryota > Viridiplantae > Streptophyta > Pinopsida > Pinales > Pinaceae > Picea > Picea engelmannii. The sequence continues at coordinate 7,162 of WSFP011402459.1, forward strand.
ATTCATAAGTAATTATTTTCAATTATCTCAATAATGGAAATAACAATTAAATGGAAATAACAATTATTCTAATATATCCATATTATTCTAATAATTGTTTTAATATCCATATTATTCAATTATTAAATAATTGAAAAACAAATAAATGGAAATAACAATTATCTAATATCCATATTATTCTAGTAATTAACTAAACTTACTCTCAGTTCATAAGTAAATAATTTTAATTATCTAAATGATTAATTGCACTACACCGAGTGGGTAGATTCTCGCCCACGTAGAGATAACACATGAATAACGCAGGGACATCATTAATAAACTCCGAAGGGACTATTATGACAACGCTAGGTGAAAAGCATGTGATTTGTTGAGGTAAATGTGGAAAGTAATACTGAGCAAACACAAAGATATCTTTAATAATTTGTATCTGAGAGTTGCTAACAAGTGAAAACATTACAACTAAAATAAGGCTATTAAAGAAAGTTACGCAACAAATAGGAAATAGAATAACCCTAAACATTTTCCCATTTTTCCCATTGCGTATAACCATTAAACACTTCGTAAGTTGACTATATGTACTTGAGTAATAATACGATAGGGATCCTAATTTATAAATTGTGACTAGAAAGAAATAATGTTGTAGAATCTATAGAAATTTGGTGGATCTTTAGCATAGAAAATTCAATGAGGTAGATGACCCATAGTAGTTACCATTGAAGTAGGATATACATGAAATTTGTAGTAGATCAATAGGATATGTAGCAAATCAGAGTAACTAGCGGATCTATAAAAATCATGTAGGATCCATAGGCGATTTTAAGTGAGAGTAAAAACACAAGGGTTGATTGTACAAATATAAATCTGAGCAAGGAGGGATGGCGTAGATACAGAGGAGCTTTCTCCCACTAAAACGTAGGTAAATGGGAAATTTGTTGGGAAAAGAATTGTTTGCAGTGGTTGTGGAACGCAAGGGAGTAATACATAAAAAAACGTAGAGAAGAACTTACTCGGTTTCCTGGGAAATTCGTGAGGAGAAGACTTAGTAAAAAGCTAGGAAATTTGTGCACGTGAAGGAGTAATTTGTTGGAGATTAAAAAAAAATGTGGTAATATCAGAAGAAATTGTTAAATTGGTTCCAGATCAATTGGCTAGCAATGATCTCATTAGAGAAAGATTCAATTTGTAAAAACGCGGTGTAGATCGGAAGGAGATTTATATCAGTTCTAGATCATTTTTGTCTGGCAGTGATCAAACATTTATGTAGGTAGAATTTCATGCTCAGATTGAAATTAAAAATGGTGGTGGTCAACATTTAGTGCATACATTCAAGCTCATATTTACATTAAAAATGGCAGTGAAATTATTAGGAATCCACCTCTAGCATTATAAAATCATCTAGGAGCTCATCTCTTGATCTTAAGATCTCACACGGTTACACGAGGTAAAAAGAAAAAAAAACTAGATTATATAAATTAATCCAATTCAATTGCAAATTTAATTAAAATACCATAACCAAAGGAGAGAAGTCGATGATGATCTCCCATGCTTGCACTTGTCCCTGCTCCCCACTTTCTAACTGTGAATAACTCATCGGTAACTCCCAACCAACGCTATGGGTACTCTTCTTCCATCTTAGCCCCCCGAGCCGCAAAGGGGCCACGTACAAACGCAACCATAAAACTCTAGCTCCCAACTCACCTTGCAAGGTCAAGCTACCACTCTCTCTCTCTCTCTCTCTCGAGCTGGGTATCCCAACTCTCACAAGTAAAATTAGTCAGAGCAATTCCGACAGCATAAATTTACGCATACCAGTCATCCTCCATTCCTCCTCTCAGCCATTTCTTTTATAGAACTTTTCTTAGTGACCACTTTCCATTTGCACATTTAATTTGTTTTTTCTTTTAAATTAATTAGGAATTACTCCCCCCCGTACACTTGTCACCCATTCCCTTAGTTGCACCAATAAATTCACCATTTATTTTAATTAAATGTCAATTTCCCTCACCCATCATAAAAGCGCTCCTAAAATACTCCTAGTTGTCCCTTTATTCCCTCTATTTCCGTTTTAATGATCGACTCCTTTCTAAAACTTAGTTGTGTTTAATTTAGGAAAAGTCTCTAGTTAGACTAGACTAGATTCCTTTCTATGCTTCCAACATTCCTTTTTACATTTATTTCCTTTCTTATCTTAGTTCCAATTTGGTATTGTTTTGCACACATTTATATAATTAAATCTTTAGATATAAATTTTTACTCTTTCAATCTCTAACTTGATTTTTTTTTTCCATTTATCAAATTTATAATTTTTTTTTGTCTTCTTACCCACTTAAACTCAGGCTCAAATTTTTAAACTAGGCTCATAATTTTTAAGGGGATTTTATAATTAATAAAAATTACTCATTTAATATTTATTTTAAGTCCGACAATGTCAAAACAAAACTTGTTTTCTAGGCACCTATATTCATTGAATCACCTTTATTAAAATCGTGACGTGCCCTTCAAAATGCACTCGTGCTCCAAGGGTTCCTATCGCCTTTACTCAAGTTTTATTTATGCGACATGCCCTTCAAGATGCACTACGTGCTCCAAGGGTTCCACTCGCCTTTGACTGATTTTGGTAGTTTTCCAACCCTTGGAGTCAAGAGTCCATCATGCGACCTTGTGAGAGACTAAGGGCCTCTAAGGAATAAGGACCATGCCTTATTGTGCACCCCTTAGAATCTTCGTGAGTGATTGTCTCAGTCTTCCCTCATGACAATGTGTATCTCTCAAACTAGGTAATCATTAACCTACAATTCGAGCCACGATGGGAGTGCTAGTAGGTTGTGGTAGGGCTGCTACCACACATCTCCCTCAATATATGGTTGTTGTGCATGGCCCCTTTACTGCTTATGTGAGTCTTATTAGCAAGCAATTTTCAGCCTGCATCCATCAACGAAACACTGTCAATGATCCATAAACAACATCATAATATACCCGATCATATGTCACATATACATAAATAGAAATACCCAAACCATATACAGTCCACTCCTTAACTTGATCCAGAGTCCAAGGAGGTCCATTGATTCCATCAACATCCTCAATCTGTCAAGTGTCCTGCACACTCAAGAGAAACCCATCAATAGCACCTGTCTATACATAGATATCAAATAACATAACATCATAATCCATAAACACCATCATCGAAATCCATAAGCGAAACATACAACCATATATAAAAACAGATCACTTGCACGCAAGTGTCCTCAAAGAATAAGTCAAATCATGTGCGTGCAAGAGCGAGATGTTACATTGGTGAAAACAATAGAGAACCAAAGAGATGAGGTTACATTATATCCTATATATAAAAAAAATGTAGTATATTATATCCATTATATGAATTACCATGTGGTCATTGGCAAGTTTATCAACATCTGGCCCTCCAAGCAAGCACTCATTTGTGGGTAAGTAATAGATAGAAACCAAAGGGAGGATTGAATTTCAAGCAAGGGTATTTTAAAATAAACATTTACAAACAAAAAGGATAGAGAAACGATATTTGAGGAGGGTCTATCTTTATTCAACTCAATGAGCATGTATATTAGATATTGGGTGGACAAGTTTAATCTAGATTAGGAATATTTTACATAGTACCTAGTGTGGATCCACCTTTGGTAATTACCATGGGAGTACATAGAAGAGGAGATCTTGAAAGGAATTGACAATACTTTGGATAAATTTATTAAAACCTTGGAAATCACCAAGAAAGGTAAGTATACATTGTATACTAGAATATGTGTTCGCATGAATTTCTCACGAACCCTCCGAGAATCTCTATGAATCATATTTCAAGATGACTAATGGATACACACATAGATTAAAAGAATGCACCATTCCATTAAGGGAAGTGTGATGAGCATGGGAAATTATTTAGGAACATATCTATGAATGTAGTAGACCCTATGGATAAAATAAGTGAAGAAACATACAAATAAGGATTCACAAAAGTCTAGAGTAAGAGGAAGTTGAGGAGAAAACAATAGAAGGAAATTGGAAACATTTCTCAGAAAAACAAAAACATTTTTCACTCCATATATGATAAGGAGAATATAAAATCAATACCCATGCAAAATCATGTCACTATAAAGGATGGCCATGTTGCAATATCTATTTAGAACTAGGAGACAATGAATACCTAGGGGAGAGGCTAATTTAGAAGTAGAGATGGACTTTAAAAGAAATAAAAAGAAAAATAGAGAGGAGAAATCCCAAACTGATCAAACACAATTGCAACATAAGAATATGGAGAGAGAAATCAAAGTGGAAGAGGTAGAGAGTCAATATGAATTAGAGGAGGATACTGAAGAATAAAAAGAGGATGGGAAGATGGTAGAGCTGTATATCTCAACACTCTTAGAGAATTATGGTGGAGACCACTTGGAGAAAATAACGATATAACAAACTCAATATCTACGACATGAGTTGACAAAGGGGAAAAGAGAAATGACCAACACAAGAAAAAAATGGAGAGACATCATGGATTGGGCATCAAAACAAATAACCTCAAACCTTCAAAACTAGGAAAGAATAAAATATGAGAGATAAATACCAACAAGGAAAAATATAGAAGAAACATGAGCTTAATTGGTAGACTCTAGTGAAACCAAAGTATTCATGGAGGGATACCTTCTCTCCAAAAATTTCGTTTAAAATGAAGGTAATATCTTGGAATGTGCATGGGTTGAATGCACAAGGGAAACAAAGGAGGGTTAATAACAAAATCATGAAGGAAAAACTTGAAATTATCATGATTCTAGAGACGAAATTTGATAAGGATAAAATAATTTCTATTACAAAGATAATTTGGAGAGGTTATGAAGTAGAGGTAATCGAATCAGAAGGTTTTTTAGGGGGCATCAAGATCTTATGGAACCCAACAAAAGTAACATTTTGGGACGTAATTTCCTTAATCAGACTCATTACAACAAAATTACAGAAATAATATAAAAGGAATAAAAATTATCTCCATTTTATATGGACCCACCATCCCATCTAAAAAATAGGGGTTTTTGGATTCCATTAAATCTTAGGATAAAAACTACAAAACATACCTTGGATAGTGGGAGGGGACTTTAATGTCATCACATATTTGATGGAAAAATGGGAAGGTATCAATTAGCTTGATGAGGACAATGAGCACTTCAAAAAATCAAATGAAGAGATCCAAATAGTTGACACATAAATAAGTAATGGATGTGACATTTGGAATAATACACTAGGTGGACCTTCATAGATTGTAGTTTAGTTAGATAGATTGATAGTATTAAATCATTTTCTAAAGTAGAGGATGGCCATAGAGGTGGAGATCCTCCAAAGTGAAGGATCATATCACTAGTTGATCAACCTAAAATAGAACATCCTAGGTTCATGTATACCTTCCCCATCCCAATTTGAAAAATTGTTCCTCACTCACCTAAAATTTATAAGAAAAAAAACGGATTGGCGGAATGAAGCAAAATGAGTTTCAAGAACAAATGATGTATGTATTTCAACAAAGGTTAAAAATTCAAAAATAAAACTTAGAGCATGGAAAAAATAGGTCTTTGGAAACATATTTGAAGTGGAACAAGAGTTGGAAAATAAATTAGAGTTGATGGAAAGAGATATTATGGCTATAGGCATGACTATGAAAGCAAGAGGAAAATCTACAAAAAGATATAGGCAATAGAGCCTAGTGGGAGGAAATGCTTTGGAAAAAAAAATAAAAAATCTATTGACTATAGGAGGGGGGGTAAGAACACCGACTTGTTTCATAAATCCATGACCAGTAGGTTAAAAGTCAAAAAAAGTGTATCCTTAAATAATAAGCATGGGGATAAGTTGGAGGACCATGAAGACATTGAGATGGATCTCTGCACTTATTACAATTACTTAATGATAGAACAATTGAATATATCATATAATTATAATGAAATTAAATAATAAAATCCTTTACCTTGTTCCATATGAAAAAAATACATCTTTAATGCAAGGAATAAATTTGGAGGAAGTAGAGCAGACATTCGAGGAAATGGAAACATGAAAATCCCAGGCCTAGATGGGCTCCCAACAAGTTTCTTCCAAGCTTGTTAATGGGTTGTAGAGAAATATCCATGGGAAGTTTTGGATGATTATAAAAGTTCAAGTGGTGTTCTAACAATGCAAAATTCCTTTCTCTTATACTCAAGAAGAAGGCACTCACATAATAGACAAGTTCATACCCATATCACTATGTGATGTAATCTATAATAATATAACCAAGATCACTACCAATGTTTTGAAACCCATTATTATGCACATAACCTCCCAGAAACAAGGAGGATACATAGAAGGGTGGAAAATAAAGGATGAAATTATTGTTTCGCATGAGGAAATTCACTCTTGAGGTTAGTGATAAACCAAGAATGATGATAAATTTGGACATATCCAAATATTTTGGTTGATTCATTAGTGGTTCATGGAAAATATCTTGCGAGCTTTTGGACTTCGTAGTAAATAATAGATAATTTGGATTAAAAATTTGGTATCCTCATTTTTCTTTTCTTTTCTCATTAATGGTTCTCTTTCAACCCTCTTCAACCTCTCAAGAGGAATAAGCCAAGGTGATGCTTTCTTTCCTTTCATTTTTTATCTTAATGGAAAAAGATTCGAGATGAAGTTTAAGAAGAGAAAAAGAACAAAGTACTCTAAAAGGAATTCAAAATATCCCCAAATTCATAAGCCCTCTCACATCTCTAGTTTGTAGATGATATATTGTCAATAGGTACTAATATCATGAGGGAAGCAAATGAAATGGAAAAAAATCATGGACACCTTTTTTAACACTTCAGGGGCTCAAATCAACCAAGGAAAATCCTAGATATTTTTCTTCAATACCCATAAGGCCATTTAGAATAATATTGTCAAGATATTATGTTTTTAGTAGGGGTTCATTCCCTCTAGATACTTAGGGGCCCCTTTAATTGAGATTTCCTTCATAAACCTCTCTTTTGAGGACCTCCTACTCAAACTAGAAAACACGTTAAACAGAAGGACCTTTCACTTTTTGCCTTTGTTTGGAAGGATTATTCTCATTAAATCAGTCCTACAAGTCATGCCTCTCTACCTCTTCTTAGTGTTAGCATCACCTCCAAAGGTAATCAAGACCATCAAAGGCCTGCAAAGCGAATTTATCTAGGGAGGTTCCATGTGGGAAATAAAATGGAAATTAGTCGATTTGGATAACATATGTCTCCCAAAGCATAGGGAAAAGTTAGGCATACAAAATCGCCATGTGCTAAGAAAAGTTTTAATAAGAAATATATGGTGGCAAGGGATCAAGGGTAGAAATGATTTATAGTGTAAGATTTGGAGGATGAATTATACCCATAAAATAGAGGAAAATGACTTCATTAGAACACACTTTGACTTCTCGAAATCAATGATATGGAACAATTATTGGTAACACAAAAAATTAGTTGAACAAAAATGCTTTTGGAAGGTAAAAAATGAGGACTTGATACTTTTCTAGGATGACTCATTAAAATAGAACCCAAATATGAACATGAAACCTAGTCTTGTTGAGACATATGACACCTTACAAATCATTGTGATCACCTCCATTATTATTGGAAAACACGAGAGGAGGGATAGGAAACAACGTGGAGACTCTAGAAATAACCAACATGAATTTTTTGGAGAATGAGGAGGTCGTTTCGAAAATCCTTAAGGATAGAAAAATTAATCACAAAGTGAGGGAATACATTATCCAACTAGGTTATCAAGGAAGAGTAAATTTTCCAATTAAGGAAGAATATGCCCTTGACTCTATAAAGTAGGGAGGGGATCCTCAAATACTTTGGAAATGAATTTGTAACCCTATACTTTAGCCTTAGATTTTAGTGTTCCTTTGGCTACTACCTCAAAAAAAAATCCTCATGATCTATAAAATGTTTTGGATATTCCACTTGAACATTTCGTCACAACAAATCTTATAATATTATGAAATATTATATTATTCCAATTATTTCATTAATTCCCTTATTAATTACTACTATATTATTACTCATATTTATGAAAATAACTGAAATATGAAATGAAAGAAATTAGAAAAAGAAAACACCATCCAGAAAAATAAACACCATATGTATCATGGGAAACCCATAAAGGGAGAAAACCAAGAAACAAAGTGAGGCCTATTCTCTTCTCTCTTTTCTTAAGTCATGAAAATGAAATTACAAAGAAAGGGGCACTCACTATGGAGTTTCCTATGACACTGTGGTCTGAATGGATACTACATAATCTACTTTTTTTTCTTACATGTGCTTCACAACACCAAAGACTGATACTCGCTATGTCCATGGAAAACACCCCCACAATCCATGAGAGAACATGGGGAGGTAGAGAATTTTTAGAATATTGGGGGCTCAACAACACGAGCATCATATAGACCCATTAAGGGCATCACATGTCACTTACAAGGAATTGAACCTGTGTGGCGAGGGTAATAACCATTCCGCCCAACCACCCAAGATACATCCAATGGACAAATACTACATAATCTACTTATGTTAATACCCTATACAAAACCCCATGATAAGTATATATCCCCATGAAAATCCCTAGATATTGAGTTGTTGTATGTCTATTGTTATATTAACATTGTTGGCTAGACCTTTTAATTGTAATTGGACCCTTGGTCTCCTATATATATATACTAAGGAGACCTAGTTTAGGAGCATATCATATTTTATTTTGCATTGAATATATTTTAAAGGTATTATTCCCCCTCAATGTGAATTATTCATTGGCTATTTTCTATATTTTGGTTCATGACATTTGCTTTCAGAGCATACGATCCTAGAGTTTCGCTCCTTCAATCAATACACCTTGTAATTTTCACTGTAATTTTTTTTCTAGGATGATTAAAATAGTGAAATTTTGACAATGCTGAGGGGATATATTGAGGTACCTTTGGTAAAAAAAATTAGGTACTGGTTCATTACATTTCCAGAGATATATTCTATGGAAGTTAGGATTTGTGACTAGTCCTAAAATCAATTTCAAACGAGTAATCTTGTAATTTTCACTATAACTTTTTTAAGAGAAGTTTACAAATTTAAAATTTTTAGGATACTGAGGAGACATATCTAAGTACTTATGGTAAAAAATTTAGGTAATGATTCATTATAATTTCTAAGCTATAACTTGTGGACGTTAGGGTTTGTGACTAGTCCTAAAATCAATTTCAAACAAGTCATCTTGGAATTTTTGACATAATGTTTTTTTTTAAATGTTTCAGACGGTGAAATTTTTAGAAACCTGAGGAGACATTGTGATGTATTTATGGTAAAATTTATATTTTTTAATCATTTTACTTTATGAGATACAAGCTTTTCAAATTATGGTTATTTGACTAGTCTTAAAACTAGTCTCAAACATGTGTTGTTGGTAGAATTGCCGTATATGAAGTTTGGAAATTCCAAATTTAGTTCCACTAGTTTATTTGAAAACAAGATAGACCATAGTATTTTAGGTAAAATTTCAAGAAAAAAGTCAGAAATATTGGACACATGGAATCCTGTACAAGTTCTTTCTCTAGAAAGGGCCAAAAATCAACAAGTTTTGGTAAAGTTACTATAACTTTGACTTGACACGCCAGATTTTGGTTAGACTTGTGGCATTGCAGAGAAGAAATAAAAAAATTTAGACTCAGAATTTTTGAAATTTCAGTGATAGATCATGACAAATGTCATCCAAGAAGACAATCTCCCAATTAGGGATTTAAAGGTACACAACTTACAATTGGCTTAACTTTTGAATGAAAGATATATTTTTGGTGATTCAAACATTGTGATAAAGAGAAAAGAGAGGATTATTATTATTATTTTACCACATGGCTCCAAATGGTGCTCCAAAAATTACTTCACCAACTAAATCTCTAGAAATATCAACCTTGACTTGGGATGAAAGAAGAGATTTTTCATTGGCTGGACAAATTGGAGAACCAATTTAATGAATTAAGTGTTAAGTCAATAAAAAGTGATTATAATATGGAAAACAATATGGATGGAAATATGGTACAAATGGAAAAGAATATGGATGAAAATAGGGTGCAAACAAAAAAAAGATGGAAGAAATGAAAATTTCCATGTCAACCATCTTGCGTACCCTAGATGAGAGACTCTGTCAAGAAGACATCATAACATAAGAAAATCATGTATGTGTGGATGAAATAAAGATTTAGCCCCAAAATCATGATTATTGATCAAATCCATATATGCATCATAGGGGGTCCACTCAGCACCAAGGAACTACTTAATTCCCAAGATCGATATAAGGAACTTTGATGGTAAAGATCCTATAACATGGATATTATAGATGGAGCAATTATTTGATCTACAACAAGTTACAACCTTACAAAAGGTAAATCTTTCATCCTTGTATTTATAAAATGATCAATTTGTATGGTATCAATGGATTTGTGAAAGAAAAAATGATTATATTATCTCTTGGTCCATTTTTATGAATGAATTGATAGCTCATTATGAGGATATTAAGAGAAATACATTATTTAGTCAATTGATAAATATTCGACAAAGAGGTCCAATTACAAAGCACATTCAACAATTCCAAAAACCAAGTCTTAGGGTAAATAACAATCTAGAGGATAATTTGTTAGATCTCTTTATTGTCACTTTAAAAGAGAACATTCAACATGAGGTGGGTCTCTTTGAACCTAAATCCCTAGAGCATGCTTTCAGTATGGAAAGGAAAGTTGAAAGTAAAAACATGGCCACTAGAAAAGAAATCTCTAACAAATATAGAGAGCACCATGCTCCCTCTCCTAACCTCACTCAACCTACAAGGTTGACACCTTAGCAAATTGATGAAATAAGAGAAAAGGGACTATGTTTCAATTGTGATAGAAAGTATAGTAAGGGGCATAAATATGGCGAGAAGAAATGATCCTACATAGATTGTGAACAAGAAGAAGATCAAGAATTGGAACCATATATAGAACTAGAAGAGACAACGCCAACCATATCTTATCATGCAATGGATGGAATCATTACTCCACAAACACTCAATATAAAAGGATATATCAAAAAGAAAAATGTAATAGTATTGATTGATTCTGGTAGTACCCATATCTTCATTAATTGCAAATTAGTGAAAGTTCCCAATTGTCTTATATATCCAATACCAAAATTTCAAGTAATGATCGTAGATGTTGGTATCATAAATTGTGGTATTAATCTCAATATGGGGGAGTATTTATTGGATAGTCCCATGATCACAATCCAAATGGGTGGTGCTGATGTTGTAGGAGATGTGATACTTCCAATTAGGAGGACCACATCCTTATTTATACATATCAACTAATAACTATCTAGTGGCCCTTATTTAGTGAGGCCACATTAGATTTATTAAATGTTAACTACCTAATATGGCCTTATTTAATAATAACTAACATTATAGACCTAGTTGACATTACATTAAATGGACACCGTACTTATCCTACTCTTATATCTAATGGGTCCATATGACCCTATTATACCCCTAAGGAGGATCCTGACACTAAATAGCATAAAAATATAATGAATAGGTAATGCCACACCTTGAGAATGATAAAAAGTGAACTATTAGCAATGTTACTTTGAGGAGGAAATATCCTTTACACATTTAGTTTACAAATTATTATTTATGATTTATAAAACTAGAAATCCTTGGTATATATAGGAGATAGAGGCCCGCACAATTACAATTAATAATCCTATATTAACCATAATGACAACAATAATAATGAAATGGCATGAGGTTTATGGATTTGACAATTCCACATACAAGTTTTCACATAAAAGAGAATTTGCATTTGTAGAAGAAAGAGAAATGATGGATCGACCCTTCTCCAAATTATTTCTAGTTCAAACTTTCTGATCCATGTGGATATTAGTGGCCACCCACCTCTTCCAACTAGCTCACATAAAATTTTCATCTTGGTAGTTTTTTTCTATATTTTTGGGTCCTAAACTTCCGGCGCTGTTTTGAGGCCCTAAATAACGTTTTATGGGCTCGCCAAAACCACACTATAGACAAAGTCATAGTGTGACGAGAAAATGTGTATTACTCAGATAGACCTTTCCAACAGGATATCATGCGCTGAAATGAAGATCATATGCAAAAGTTACGACCCCGGGAAGTTGATGTACCAACTTACCCCATCGGGGCCCACATGACTTTTGGCACTTCATCTTCTAGGGTTAGGTTTTTGGATGTCTAGGGTTTTCTGATTACTTCTTGATGCTAAAAAGGCTTGAAGGCCTCATTGTAATGTGCTCAGGTGAATGCACATAGCTACCACATCTCTTCTCAAAGAGTAGCTACCACCATTCGAGCAAGATTGTTTTATTCTTCATTTTATAGTTTCAACGGATATCTTTATTGAATAGAAGTTAAGTTCCATTGTATCTCTGTTATTGTTCTATGCATATATATTTTAATGTTATAGATCCATGTTTCATTCCGTTCTGCTCATAAATACAGATCCCAATCCCTTCCCTAACTGCAGACATTTGAGTCTTCCAGTCCCCCATAAGCTATCTCGAGTGAGACTGCACTATGCACTCTGTGTGCAGTGTTTCCTTTTGGGTTACCAGGAGGGACGATAATTTGAGGGTTTTGTTGGAAACCTTTGATACCAAAACCTAGCTCAGCCCAAGAGTACAATAATAATAATCTCACGACATATCCCTCAACCTCATCTTCGTCACACATTTTTAGGATTCAAAATTTGAGTCTGTATGCTCAAGATATCCATGTTTTTTTCCAAAAGAGCACTTCTTCCGTGCACAAAACAACTCATTTATGTCTTGGTACTTATTTTCAGTGCTTATTTTGTTGAATTTTCTTTCAACCCTAGGTATGCTCTGATACCATGTTGAAATTATTACTCCAACACCTATGTACTTTGTTATCTAGTGATTTCCTTACTACAATTAGATTAGCATGTCACAAAACAATAATACACCATTGAAATATTCAACTAAACATGCAGTTGAAGCATAAACTAGGAAACCAAATCAAGCACACATGAACACTAGTATTTTGGGTAGATACCCTTGGAAAAAACCCAGAGGTAAAACCAGTCTAATGATGCTTTTATTAAGGTCAAATCAAGGCTCTCGTAACAGGGAAAATGGCCCATTGAGAAAAGTATACATTGCAGAAAAACTTGGATACTCTTGTGCTACTATACGATCATGTACTAGGACATTTCCCAAGGCATTTTTGACTTGTCCTTCTATGACCCATGGACATCTACAAGTTTCCCTTATGTGACCTATGGATATCCATGAATGTATAAACTATGACCCGTGGAAAATACCATATAGAAAGCTCCATACGAATCTTCTCTTCCTTGTGGATTCTGTCCTCTAAAACCCACCTACAGTTGCTTCTGCTCTCTCTTCTTCTTGAACTATATGGCCTATATATGGAAGTCCTTCTCCACCTATCCAAGATCTTGAATCACAGTCCTTCGTGATCCAATACTCTATGTGTCGACTCTCTCAACACAAATCCTGTCAAGTGTAATCCTTGGTCCTCTTGAATCACCATCCTTCGTGATCCAAGCACTTGAGCAGAGATTCTTCTCTACTCTTGAGTGTGACCTTGGAGAATCCACACTACCAAAGGTCCTCCTTTGATATCTGTGTGAATTGTGTCTTCCTCCTTTTCCTATCCTCGCTTTTATAATCATGAGCTATAATTTATTTCTAATCACCAAAGTGATCTACAATTGAGATTAGTTCTCACACTCACTTGCAATTTATATTACATGATGCATGCTAAGTACTTTTATCATGTCTCTTAAATAACTCAACTAATTAATTACATAATTAAATAAAATCAATTTAATTTAAAAATTCCTTTAATTAAGGTTAATTCAAGAGTAGAAGGCTTTGGATGATTTCCACACATCTAGAAACATAGGCATGTGTGGAAATACCTATCTGATGCTACCACTAACATCAACACTCCCTCTTAGAGAGGGAGGTATTTCCCGAAGAGCCCTTCAAATCTGGCACAATGTCACACACATCATCCTACATACTGGCATTCCTCCAACACTGTTGGTCAGCTAATCCATGAATATTAGAAGTCTCGGAATCGACGATGCTACATATCAATGCCATGAAGTTTGAAACCTTCGTCGAAGGCATGCTCTCCCTCAATGTTCTCCTATAAGCTTCTTTCTCCTTATCATCCATCAATGTCATCTCGTACCAACTCAGTCTCCCAACAGAACTGGAAGGGGATAACTCCATCTTCCCCTCTTAAGGTTTACTCCCCACACTAGAAGTCTATGAACTCTTCTCATCATTCATTTGTTCATCCTTCGAAGCCTCCTGCTCCTTGTCCTTTGTCACTAACATCGATAAATGATTCAATAATCCCTTGTATATTATTATAGGTTGGCCTTGCAACTTGTATAACCTACCCTCTTTGACACCAATTCTCATTGTTGTGTTAGGTATAGCTCCCTATGAACATATGAGTACTTTCCCTTTCTAAAATGTAACTGCAATACCCATGTCCTCCAAAAATAAAACTGAGAGCAAGTTGTTCTTCAGTTCTGGTACATAAATCACATCACAGGCCTCTAACAAATATACTGACTCAAGTTAGAACACGATAGTTCCCTTCCCCTTCATTACATACTTGGCATCATCACCAAGCTCCACATGGGTCCTTGAGTCCTTCATTAGACTCTTAAATATCTCCTGTGATTCTAGCTCTAGTTGATTTAAAATAAAATCCTGGGCTCCCTTCCTGGGATAATGGCTCTCCCGGGGAATACAAATCAACAAATATCCAAGCCCTATAAACCTCAAGATTGGTCCTTTGATCTTGTTGGTTGACTTCTATCTCCCCTGCTACCCTTTTGCTTCTTTCCCCAGACCTTTCCCTACACAATTGGATGAAATTCCTTCTCCACCCACTCTATGTTTTCTTACTATATCATTTTGTGTGTATTTTCTATCCCTTGAGAAACAACCAACACCTACAACCAAGCACCTATGTTGTTGTTGTACGACCTTGTAACTGCAGCTTCTCTACTGTCCAGATCTGTTCATGCTACCATATATTTCCATTGTGACTCCTTATCCTTTGGAATGATTAGATATATGGGTGAAATTCCTTATTCACCCCATGCTAAGATCTCTATGAGAAAAATTTCTTCTTTGATCTATCTATGAGTCACTAACTCCAATAAATATGTCATCCTCTAATCTCTAGATGAAATTCCTTATTCATCCATCTGAGATCCCTTTGAGTCATTGTTCTTCGTGGCTCAATAACTTGAGAAAGAGTTCATATTTTCTCCAAAGTAGGTGAATCAAGAACATGAGAATAAGTCCTTCTCTTCTCCCATGTGCTTCCTCTCTCCTTCAAAACCTTGGCTCTGATGTTTCACAAAGATTAGTCCTTCAATTTCTTCCTGCTGGTTTATAGATGTTGGAGCATAACCCTAACTTACATTAGTGTATATCTAGCTTAGACTCCTAGATCTTGGTTAATACATTCATTTACACTTTATTTCACCTAACTTGGCCACATAGAGAAGAAGGGAACCTCATCTCTAGATTTTAGGGAAAACTGCTAATTTTAGATCAAGACTCAACTCCCGGTTCTTGATTTTCTCATTTTATTCTTGATTTTATTGATTTATTCCAACTCCACCATGGAAAAAACTCATCTATTATTGGGGAATGTGCACCTCCTCTTTGAGTGAGAGATTTATTCCTTAATTAATAATTTTTGCCGTTACTATTATTAGTAATTACTATTTCGGGTCAGTTAAGTGAGTTGGAACTGCCTCTCTTGTCAGTTAAGTGAGATTAAGTGAGCTAATGCGCATCACTTGACTCTTGTGGAAATTAATGAGTGTGTGACATGTATCTTTAGTGGTCTAAGTCGAACTATGTGGTCTCCCTTAGCTTATGACACATATTTGAGCTATTTCTAGCTTTTTTTGACTAAAATTTCTATGTTGGAAATTCTATATATTCACCTCCCCTCTTATTTTTGAGGATGGTTTCTCATGTATATTCATTTTTTATTAATATAATTCTCTGATTTATGGAGAAATTTTTTTCTCTCATCTCTTGAATATCATCAAATTGTTTGTGTTCAATTTAACTAGAATTCTAGATCTATCGGGGTTTTTGCAGGAATTCTACATGGTATCAGAGCTAGATTGAATCTAGTGGATTGAACACGGTTTTATTTGAAGGTATAGTTCATCAGGAGGAACAAAAATAAGCAATGGATCATCTCTCTCCGCCCACAAAACTCATTCTAAATCCTTTCAATTACTTCGAATGGAAGACAAAGATCTCTCTGCTCCTCCGAAGCAAAGGGCTTTACCGGGTAACAATGGGAGTGGAGAAAGAACCGACTGCTGCAGTGGAGAAGATAAATTATTTCAATAAATTATATGAATCAATTGGGATGATATGCCTATCAATTTCCAGATATCTCCTCTTTCATGTCAGTAGAGCCACTACTCCCGAGGTGGTCTGGACCACATTGGAAGGACTATTCGGTAAGGAGGATGCAATGAGAGTGCATCAACTGGAGAATGAACTCATATCCCTAAGTCCAATTCATTTCAGAAACCTACAAGAATTATTCACCAAGTTCAAATCCCTCCTCGCTGAACTTAATGCATGTGGAGTCACGAAAGAGGAAGAACAACTCATCCTGTCAATTCTCTCGAAATTAGGCCCTAAATATTTCGTATTTGTGTCGTCTTTTCAAGCATCTAAATTGACTCAGGAAAAATGGAAAATGCCTCCATTGAATGATTTCATTGCAGCATTGACTCAAGAGAAATCTAATTTATTCCAAATTGGTGCCATCAAGTGTTCCAAGAACCAAGCACTTGTAGCTACTAATGCTCCAAAGAGAAGTGGAAAAGACAAAAAAAAAGGAACGGGTAAATTTTTTGAATCGAAGAAGGAGAGATCCACACAATCTTTAGATAACTCTTCTAATCCTAAGGGTAAGAAGAAGAAGGAAAGAACACTTTGCAGCTACTGTTCCAAATGTTTTCATCGTGAATAAAATTGCATGAGGAAGATTATCGATGAGATGTCTAAGCAATTGCAACAAGACAATCTCACGGTGCCTGAAAATGCAAAGAAGAAAGATGATAACAGAACGGGAGGGAGAGCATGAGATGGTCATGCTTTAATGGATGTCACATCCACTCCATCATCTTGGATCCTTGATTCAGGTGCATCGAACAATATGGCTGCATCAAAATATGAATTTTCCTCCATCGAAGAAAGCACCAGATCCCCAATTTACTTGGGAGATGCCATACCCGCAAAGGTGTGCGGAGAAGGAATTGTTGATATTGAAGGGGGATGCTTCAAAAATGTGCTTCATGTTCCCTCATTGTCCAAAAATATTCTCTCGATATATAATATCATTCATTCCATCTCTGGAAGGAAGGTGGAGTCACTCCAGACTCTGCAATGATTACTGACATTTCCACAGGCTCACAACTTGCACATGGAATTGCAGATCACGGTTCTCGTTTGTATTTCTTCTCCCACTTTGTTACTAAATCTATTAGCACTGTATTTCTATCACAATCTAATGATATCATCAGGTTATGGCATGAAATATTTGGCCATCTAAACTAGAAGTACTTGCATCGATTCAGCAAGGAAAACATGGTAGAAGGATTGCCAACTATTAAATTCACAAGCGGTGTATGTCAAGGATGCATTCTTAGCAAGCATCCAAAGAAAAAGTTTGACAAAGGGAAGGCACAGAGAGCTTCTTCACCTCTTGGGATGTTTCATAGTGACATCACAGGCCCATTCCCACAGCCTTCAATCAGTAAGGCTCGATATGTACTCACCTTCATAAGTGATTTCTCTCGCTTTACTTGGGTATTTTTTCTGAAATTAAAATCAGAAGTATTTGAATGCCTTATAGAATTTAAAGCACTTGCTGAGAATGAGTCTGGGTGTAATATTAAGATAATATGTACTGATAATGGGGGGGAGTATGTCAACAAATATGTGCATAAAATTTGTATTGATGCAGGTATACAACTACAACACACAGTGCCATATACACCACAACAGAACGTTGTTGCGGAGAGGAAAAATAGGTCCTTAAAAGAGATGGCCAATTGTATGATACAGTCGAAATCATTAGCTCCCAAGATATGGGATGAAGCTATTAATTGTGCAACATACATTCAGAACTGATTTCCTCACAAATCACTCAAAGGCACCACTCCTTTTGAATGTTGGACCGGTAAGAAACCGAAAGTGTCGCACTTCCATATTTTTGGTTCACGAGCATGGGCTGACATTCCGACAGATAAGAGGAAGGTTTTGAAGCCTCAAAGTGTTGAATGAATATTTGTTGGATATCCCGAAGGTTTAAAAGGATACATATTTCTGGATTCTCACACTGAAAATTTCATTCTAGCTCGAAGTGTGAAGTTTGAAGAAGAATCACTGCATGATTTTTTAGAAGACCCTGCTGAGGAACCGCTTGTTGTCACTGATGAGGAGGAGTCAGAAAATTATTCGAGCACTTTAGAGAATCCATCAGAGCAGACTTTTGGGTCTGATACAGAGGATCAGGAGTAGGTCATGGCTGCTCCAACTTAGTTTCCAACTTGGGTAGAGAAAACCTTGCAAGATGCAGGTGAACTAGTCGGTGATCCTGTGGATACAAGAAGGACTAGATCATAGTTTTTTGGGGCTCCTCAAGCCTTGGCTGCCACAGAACCTTTGCTTCCGATCCATTTCTATATGTCACTTGGTTTAGTTCCAAATTTACACTCTGAGGCTGCTGGAAACCCACTCTGGGAGGCTGCCATGGATGAAGAGTACTCTGCTCTTATGGACAACAACACATGGGACTTGGTTCCACTTCCGAAAGGAAGAAAGCTTGTTCGATGCCGATGGATATATCAAAAAAATATT
>ML858523.1:0-10636 GCA_009831015.1 Picea engelmannii
GGGAGATGCAATTAAGATTCAGAGGGAATGATTACATGCCAATGCTGATTATATACCTGAAGGGGTTGCGTTGATGTATGATGACCAAGTACCTGCACACATGAAAACCAAATACCCGACGTGAACAATATCTGAAGAGAATTGAACATACAAGCATTTATTTGATAATTTTGAACATGAGCATGCATGCCTGGACGGGGTAAGAAAAAAAAAATGGTGCCCCAGGAACTAAGGATAAAAACTAGCGTGGGGACTGTCTTGATGTAGATGACGGGATGCTGATCTCGTGGCTAAAGACGGATTGAAAAACGGACACCCGGAGTTCCCAGAATGGTGATTGGAAGTTTGGCGGAAAGGCCTATATATAGTTGTAGGGCCCACATTGCCACCTCATTTGTACTTGCTACCAGAGTGTCTGGATGAGAGGTATTCAAAGGAGATTTTGAGATATTGAGAGAATGAGGTAGTTGATTCAGGACCAACGAGCTTCAAGTTAGTAGTCTTATCATCCTGCATAGAAGTTGGTTTTCCATTTATGGGGAGGGCCGTACAGGGGGTTTTATGGGTGTGGAGCCCCCAATGTGTGGATGATCTAACACAATGTTAGCTAAGTTATCTGTAATTTGATTCAATTGTCTTGGAATATGTGTAAATGTAATGAAATAAAAATTTCAAGATAAAAGTCTAACTTGCAGGTATTTGCGAAAGAGGCAAGGATTGTGGACATGGTACACATTATTGAGCTGGAGGACGACTAGTTGAGAGTTAACAAAGACACTAAGGTGACGAATACGATGATGATGGGCATCGACAGGAAGGCCAATGATGACAATGTATTTGGATTGGTTGTTGGTTGTTGAACCCAAACATATGCCGCTAGAGTGGAGCAATTCATGTGAAGGGGTATAGAGGGCCCAAGCTACCGAAGCGAGATTTTGTGTCCAATGGCTGGCGCCGTCGGCGTAACCAATGTGGTAGGCCAGTGGAGGAAGCATCTGTCAATAGCACAAATGATAGTTTAGATGTGAGGGATGGAAGAAAGATTAAAAACACTATAAAAGAAATAACCTAAAGTAGAATGGCTACGCTTACACGTAAAATTTCTTTAAGTATAACCCGTTGACGGGTTCTTTGAGAGAGAGGCCTTCGGGAGAGGCCAGGATGTATGCGCCTTTGGTGAGGCAATGTTAGATAATGTAGGGGCCATGCCATAGTGACTCGAATTTGCCATGACCAAGGGTATCGTGAGCGATGTCGTAAGCAAGGACAAGGTCGCCTTCGTGAAATGAGCGAAGGTTGACATGGTGATCAAAGGTGGCCTTTGACCATTTTTTGGCTGCCTCATTGTTCTGTACTGAAGATTGATGATCTTCATCCAGGGACTCTAAGTTCAACAAGCGGTGCTCCATTGGAGAAGTGTCAGGTAATAGCTCAATTGCGGTGCGTAAGGTGGGAATTTCACACTCGATGGGAAGAGTGTTCTCCACCCCATGGAAACGATGAAATGGTGTGAAACCAGTGGTCGCTTTTATGGCCGTACGGTAATACCATAGTGTGGAAAATAACATATGATGCCAATTGGTCTGATGTTTATTAACCGTGCGCTGTAACATGGTCTTGAGGACCTTGTTAACTACTTCGACTTGTCCGTTAGACTGAGGGTAATATGGTGAGGCAAACTCATGGGAGAATCCTAACTGAGATGAGAGTTTGATGAAAATCTCATTCTCGAAGTGTTTCCCATGATCAGAAACTAGTTGGAGTGGTACTCCAAAGTGAGATATGACGCAATTAAAGAAAAAAAGCGCTGCAGTGTCGGTGGTGTTGTTGAGGGTGGGCATAGCTTCAACCCATTTTTTGAAGTAATCGACTGTGACAACAATGTATTTGTGTCCATTTCTGGATGGGGGATTACAAGTCATGAAGTCGATGCCACATTTACAAAAGGGGCCGACAGTAATGACTGGGTGGAGAAGAGCAACTGGTGCTTGTGCTTTGTTGGCGTAAAGCTGACATTTCTCGCATTGCTTCATGGCATGAATTCAATCGTGAAACAATGTAGGCCAAAAATAACCTGCTCGGATGATTTTCTGAGCAGTGGACATTCTCAAAAGATGGCCCCCACATGCGTTGCTATGGCAGTCATTCAAGACTCTATCGGCTTCGTCAATAGTCAAGCATCGACGAAGTATGGTGTCGACCCCTCGCCGATATAAGATATCTCCGATGAGGAGATAGCAGGGGACCTGGTGGCGAATACGACGACGACCATCTTGTGAGAGGTGGTTACTGAACTTTTGGGTTCGGAGGTAGACAAGGAGGTCACCATACCAAGGATCATCCGAAGTGATGTAAAAGAGATGTTCGTCAAGGAAGTCGGTATTTACGGGGGTACTGGTAGTATAAGAGGGGAAGGCTGTGACAAGTTTGGTGAGGATGAGAGCTTTCTTGCTCTTGGGTGTTGAAAATTCAAGATCGTACTCTTGAAGGAGAGCGATCCATCGGGCAAATTTTCCATTAATTTGCCAACGACTGAGCAAGTATTGCATAGGGTTGGAATCTGCGACGACCTTAGTCGTGCGAAGTAGAATGTAATGATGCAATTTTTGGACTGTGAGGACGAATGCAAGGGCTAGTTTCTCTTCGTGTTTATACTTCAAGGGTGGCCCTGAGAGGTTTTAAATAACGTAGTAAATGACATTCTCCTGATCGTCATTGCAGATTTGAACGAGAACTCCTGCTACTGAGACAACTGATGCTGATATGTAGAGGATATAGTCGCGATTATGGTTGGGTGAACTAATTAAAGGGGCGTTAGATAGTGCCGTTTTAATATTGTCAAATGATTTTTGGGCATGTTCATCCCAGTGAAATGGGATGTCATGGTGTAGTAAGCGAAGGAAATCGTGTGCTCGAGTGGCGTAGTTTGGGACAAATCGTCGTAGAAAGTTAGCTTTTCCTTGTAGGCTCTGGAGTTGATGTAAATTCTAGGGGGGTGGAATTTCTGTGATGGCTTGGACTTTGAGGGGGTCCACGATAATACCTCTTTGGGAAACGATGAATCTGAGGAGGCACCCTGTAGTGACGTAGAACACACACTTGAGGGGGTTCAAGCGGATGTTGTACTGATGACACCATTGGAATATGATCCATAAATCATCAAGATGTTGGGTGCATTTCTTGGAGTGAGTTGTGAGGTCGTCCAAGTATGCAAGGATGATATGAGCCAGATCATGAAAAATGTATGTCATAGCCCATTGGAAAGTTGTGCCAGCATTATTTAAGCCAAAAGGCATGAAACGATATGCAAAAGAACCCCAAGGGGTAGTGAATGCGGTTTTGTATTGATCGGCTGGGTGAATTTGGATTTGATTATAACCAGAGAAACCATCCATGAAGGATAGATCCTTGTGGCCTACGCAGTCGTCAATAATTTGATCGATGAAAGGCATTGAAAAGTTGTCTTTGGGACATGTGTGATTGAGATCGCAAAAGTCCATGCAGATGCGGATAATGCCCTATTTTTTGTTAACGGGTACAGGGTTGGAAACCCATGATGTATAGGTGATGGGGTAGATGAACCCAGCCGCATGTAATTTGTTAATCTCGACTTTGATGGCCGTTGCTTTGGATGGGTGTAGCGGTCGCTGTTTTTGACGAACTGGTGTAATGTCAGGCCAAGTGTCAATGCGATGTTTGACGATAGAGGGATCAAGGCCATGAATTTTTGTGTATGACCAGGAAAAAATATCTCGATTTTCTTGGAAGAGGGCTTTGTAGGTGGTGATTTCTTGAAGAGTGCATGCGGCACCAATGGTGATTTCCTCGACGACTCCATCTTTGATGGAAATGTTGATTTTGATGGTTGGGGAAATGTTGGCCATGTTGCCTTCTTCAAAAGCATCAGGGGCAGGGATGGGGTTGTTGAACCAGTCGATATGCCCTGATGGGATAAAATCCTTGGTTTCGACCGCGTATATGGGGTGTTGGTTAGGAGGCGTGGAGGCTTCCTATGGAAAGAAGAGCACTCTGTGGTGTAGCATATCCCATGGGTAGTTGGGGGTGTTTAACTCTTCGAGTATGTCCTTGTCATAGTGGAATTGGCGGGAATACAAAGGATCTAAAAGAGTGATATCGGTGACTGTCACCGTGTGGATGTCCCCTGGTGATGAAGAAGCAGGGGGAACGACGCAATGAGATTGTGATGGTTCGCTCGACCTAAACCAAATATCGAAGTACCGAGGAGTACCAATGGTAGTTGGGTGTAAAATTTCCGTAGGGAAATGAATGGGATAATTTTGGGGGTTTGGGGGTGAATCCTCGGATAAGTCATCCAATAATCATGGAGGCGTCGGGAGTGCCTCGGGTTCAGGAGAAATGATATGAAGAATCTTTAGTGACAGGGTAAGGTCAACCATAGATTCTGTAGGGGTTTGAATCAGGGTCAATTAGCATTGCCTGTATTCAATGATCATAGGACATTGGTATGTAAAATGATATAAGGATTCACATAGAGAGCAAGGGCATCTCATACGTTCATTGACGTAATTCGTGACATAATGGATGTCAGTGACTTTTGGTAGGGATGATGTAGCTGGATTGGGTTCATTCTGGAAGCTTTGGTGTACTGCGGCTAATGTCCACCGGAATCGCAGAAGTGCTGGGAAATGGTGTGTATAATGGCCATATTCTAAACATATAGCGCAAGTGAATTTGGTTGGCATCCCTTTACTACTTGAGTGAGGAGCGGTAGCGGCCGTACTTGCTACAGTGGCGAGCGTTGATGGTGTTTGATTGAGTGGAATCAGGTTCTGTAACTCGGATAGAGATGGAAAGTTGTGGGTTTGGTGTCCATCTTTCTCCCATAGCACACAAGGAGGTTGGACTCATGGGGGAAGTGGAGCTGTGGGATCCTTCTTATTTCACCTGCCCCCAGCTGTGGTAGTGAGTGGGGGTGTAGAGGGTATGGTGGGAGTGAGTATGGGAATCGTCATAGGGATTCCTTCCATTTAGGGGGGAAGGGATGGTTGAGTGACCATCTCTGGTGGATGTAAATACCAAACTGTAATTGCTAACACCATATTAGGGAGGGTAAGCGTTGCGGCTACTTGGAAAGCTTGTACGCCTGGTGGAGGTTAAAATAAGGGGATTTGAGTAATGTCTTGGGGAACTGTCTCCCAAACTAGGATATGGCCTTTGGGAGAGTTGAAATCGTGGACTGGTGGAGTCGATGAGTTTGCATGAGGCTCATGAGGAGGGAGCTCTGTGACTAGTGGGATGTCAGATATGATAGAAGCCTCCCTAGGAGGAAGGGTATCCTCTATGTTTGTTCCATTGGATGATACGACACATACTTGATTGGAAGGATGAAGGAGAGGTGGTGCACCATGGTAAGTTCCTAACAATGATGAGTCTTTGAAAATTTCGGGACCCATTTCGATGAGTGGGTATGCGTCATGACTCGTGTGGATGAGAGGGAGAATGTTATCGATGTTGGCAAAAGGATTAGGCTCATAATGTGAGACTTGGTCAATGGTAATGATCTTCCCGTTATGGGGAAACATCATCGTTCAAAAAACAAAAGAGGCAACTACCTTCATAGCGTACATGTAGCTACGACCGAACAAGATATTATAATCAAGTGGGGCATTGATAACTTCAATGTTGATAAGAATAGTCTTGCCCCCGAGTTCTACAGGGACGTTTTCGAAGATCCCTTCAAGAGACGATGGTCGTCTGTCATAATCTCTTAAGGTAATGGTAGATGGGATGAGTTCAGGGGAACCAAGTTTCTGCCATACAGAATTGGACATGATGCATGTGGATGCTTCTTCATCGATGATGTACCGATGAACTGCGATGTTCCGAATTTTTTCTGGGATTTGAAAAGCAATTAGAGCAGGAAGGAAAGGTTCTTCGCTGTCGAGATCAAATGTGATGAGTTGGGTATCCGCGGGGTCGAATGCCCCCAAGGTGGAAAGTAATGATTTCCACTGAGTGGGACAAGTTTGAAGGACCTCTAAGACTGACATGGAAGCCAGGGATTGTGCTAAGTCGTCAACCAAACTATAATTATGAGCCGCCCTAGCCTGGGGGTTATGGACATTACTGCGCAATGGGATGTGAGGGATGCGAAGAGGTGTTTTGGAATTAGGGAACGAAATTACCAAAGGGGGTCTCGTTGGTGTTGGGTTTGTTTCTGGGGGAATGGGAGGAGACTCAGTGGGTGCACGGTATTGACGACTACGTGTTTGCAGAAGGATTTCTTCCTCATTGGTGAGGAGGATAGTACGATCCGCGGGATTGTTTGGATTGAGATACTGTCCCAACTGTGGTGGGGTAGGTTGTGTGTCTTGTTGGGTGTTTATCACACCCTGGTGCAGAATGGGATTCTGCAGTACAGCTGGGGGAGGTTGTTTCATGTATTGTTGTGGGGCCTGCTGAGGGGAAAGCGATGCTGGAGGATGTGGTAGACTGCCTGAGTCTTTCAGCCATTTAAAATCAGCGATTTGGGGACAATGATGAGTATAATGACCGAAATCACCGCAAAGGGTGCAAGGGAAGGTGGTTTTAATAGTATTGTTATTTCTCCCTTGACGCATGTTGTTATTTCCCCCCTGTGGGTTCTGATTCCCTTGATTCTGGTTGCCCCCAGTAGGTTGGTTCTGTTGGGGGTGATTCCCTCCTTGACCTAGGTTGTTATTGTTCCTATTTCTTCCTTTATTTTTGGCATTATTCGACGGATGGGTCGGATTTTCCGTATTCATCTATTCAAAATTTTGATATTGCTGAACAAGAGAGGGTTGAACAAAATTCACCCCAGCATGAGGGTGTGGGGGTGCCATGGGCTATGGAGGACCAGGGAATGGAAAGTACATATTCTATGGGATTTTTGATCCGTAAGGTACATAAGAGGGCATGACACTTTTGCTAGTACTTAGAGTATAAGATGAGGTAGAGGGGGTACCAGAACTTGTTTGGATAGGTGGGTGTATTGGGGGTGCCGGCGGTGGCCCATTGATGGGTGGAGGAATAGAAACAGTGTATGGTTGTTGATAAGGGGGTGGGGGTTAATAATAAGTTCCCCCATATGCCGACGGATGTTGAGGTGTGCCATACATTGGTGGTGGTTGGGTTTGAGGACTGTGGTGTGTTGTATTACCAATCAATCCATCTCCTGAGTGAGACATCCCAGGTTTGTCTTGACTGAATGGCATAGGTTTTGGGAGATCAGGAAGTACTGTGTATAAATAACCTGATTGTGAATAGATGAGGTCGTATTGTTGAGCCTCACTGATGGCTTCTTCTTCGGATTGAGGGAAGGTGGAAGCTACATCTTTACCAAGGAGGGAGACAAGTGATCTGAGAAACCAGTCAAGACATTGTTGTTTGGTGGTTTCAGCTTTGCACAAGCTACGTCGTCTACGCCACTTGTGAATGTGATCAACGATATGTGTGGCTGAGGTTTGTTTGAAATTAGAGAGTAGTTCAAGAGCATTGTCGTGGAAGATTGGTAATTGGAATAAGGTTAAAAATTCTTTGGCCAAGCACTCAAAAGTTGCATGGGACCCCGATTTTTCGTCTACATACCATTTGGATGATGGGTTAGTGAGTGTGCGTTGAAATAATCGTAGTCTGATGGAATCATCGATAATGTTGTTGGAAGAGCACCATAGGTGGAAAGTCATGACATGGTTGGTAGGGTCATCTCCTTCCTTTCCTTCAAACTTGTGGATGTCTGAAGGTAGTTTGGTAGGCATCGTAGGCCATGTGGGGTCATGCAATATAGGATCATTTGTGAGTTTTCTTAAAAATGGTATGTTAAGAGAGGCCAAATATGGCATCTGTAGTGGGGGGGGAGGATTAGCTCCAGCCATGGTGTCGGTGTTTTGTGAACCCGACCCTTGAGGGGGACTAGGTGGGTTGGTACTTCCCCCTTGAGAGGAAGTTGGCCCCCCGCTTCTGTGTAGAGGAGAGCGAGTGGACAGAGGGACTTGGGAAGTGGACCCAAGTAATGTGGAACCAAGCAAGGCTGATCCGAAGACAGTGGCACTCACAAGAGTGTGTGAAGGTGGTGTCAATGAGTTGTCAAGACTAGGAACTCCCCCTAAAATAGGAGGGAGGTTTAGTAAGTGTTTGGAATGGCGGGGGTTTTGTGGGTCCCCTATGATGTCTGACTAGCTGAGTGGATGTGTGAAAATTGTGGTGAGAGTAATAAATAAACAAGAGCCTTTGTTGCAATTTTTAAACTTAACATGATATCTCTCTAAATAAAAAATGTAATCAGAAGTGCATCATATATAAAGTGTTTTTGAAAAAGAAACATATATGTGGATAAGTGGATTTTTTTCGCGTGGGGAATCAAAGAAAACAAATGCTCGTGTGCTAAAAGATGTAAGGTCCTTCCTCTCAAATAACACTGGACCTTCCAATAGTACTCAACAGTGGGGTCTGAAGTTACCGGAAGAGAAACTAGTGAAGGATGAAATAATCAGTTATAATGAGGGGTAAAGGGGGCATATCCCGAAAGAGCTGGTGATATTTCCCAATAGCCACACAAAATCCAATCAAGGTGCAATTTCAGCCCACAATTGCCACCTGGGTAGATGTCCTAAAATTTGGTCACTAGGTACCTCAGTCAAAGTGAGACATTTAGATTTTCGACCTAAGAAATGGGTCACGGGCTGGATCCCATCCAAGAGGTGGGTGCCTCAAGGGGGGACGCACAGAACAATCAAACCTCGGCCTTCAACCCATCACGGGTATCTCCTTGCCTTATGGTGTTAGGAACACTTGACTTGGAGGATTTTTAGTTCCCTATTTGACAACTTCTATTGTTTTGACAATGTGAGAACCAAATAACGGGGAGTTATTTGGATGCCTATCCCCAAAATCCTACCTAGACTAAAAAATTTCTTTCGGCACCTCCTATGGAGGAAAACTTAGTGAGTTTTTAGAAAAAATTTAGATGTGGTTGTTTGAGAGATTGGGGGTGCAAACCAAACTCGTTGAAATTAAATGGGAGTGGATAGTTTCGTCAAGAAAAGGGTGGGGTGTTTCAAAATCCCTTTCGAGGAAACTTACTTTGACCTCCACGTTTCAAGAAGAAACTATGTGAGTGATAAGTGACTTTTGTGTGTGAATTAGTGAAAGTGTGCCAATGTTTTAATGAATTAGGTGTCACCTTAATGCATGTGGACTTCGCTTGGTCCTTACAAGTGTTGATTAACTAATTAACTAAATGCCTTTGGTACAACCTTGTGTAATTCAAAAGTCCCTAGGAAACTAGCATGTGAACATGTGGGTCCTTTGCTATTCCTTTAACTCCCTATTGTGATTTAATATAAGAAAATATTTGAAACTATCCTAGATTATGATCATGTGGGCATGTATGGGCCCGTTACAAAACCTTTAAACTTCCCTAGTGATTTAATCTAAGAAAGTAAATTTCAACACTATCTTATCTTTGTAGAATGTGGGCATGTATGGGCCTGTTACAATATTAAGATGTGTTTGAAAAATAAACTAAGAGGAGTCCCAAGAGGGGTTGTTGTCCTCTCCTAAAGGTTTTAATCTTTTTAAGGGATATGAAATTGTCGTACAATCTTTTTCTGATTCTCAAGGTCGCTTGGAAGTGTGAGAGAAGAGCATACTAAGCGATTATTATCCAACTTCTAGGCCCAATGCAAGTTTTATGTGATTAGAAATGATTCCAACTTATACTTTTAGTCAAAGCAAGCCATCCATTGGGAAAAATGAAAGCAAAAGAGGAAATAATGATTTTAAACCCCCTAAGTGCCTATGTGTTTTGACTAATCCCTTTATATGAAGAGGGAACTAAGTGTGGTGCAGCTTAAAACATGCATGAAATCACTTTTAAGAAGGCTAGGGGCCTTCCCCAAATCTCAAAAAATCTTACAATGTGTAGTTTTCTGCACAGGTGCGCAGGTCTCAGTGTAGACAAAGGCACACTGAGCGCTTGTGCGCAGACCAAAACGATCTTTTGGGTCCAGGTGCGTAGAACAACACCGTGACTTAGGCACATTTGCACACGATGCATGTCTATGGGAAAATAAACTTGTGCACAATAGACACATGACCGTGAAGAAAATTCTGGATGGAATTCTCTCAAATCAACTTGGAATTGGATGTTTTGCAGGTCAGCTTGGACTGGTTAATGCACCTGCAGGTTAAATAAACCAAAAGAAGAGCTATAAAAATCCAAATGGGGTGAGAACTTGATAACTTTCCCTAGTGGATTCGCCAATCTGTTGCACCTCTTTTTCCACCTAGATGAGAAAAACAAAGGTGCTATAAAGCTTAGTTGGGTTTGCTAAGCAGGACAACTGTAAAGAAAAGGGTTAGAGAAAGAAATATAAAATAATAACTAAGAAATAAACTAAGAAATAAAATAACAAGTAAACTAGTGAGCATAGGGACATAAGAACAAAAAAAACAATAAGACTCATGTCACCAATGGTAAGGTTTATATCAGTGAAAGAAAACACCAAGAAGAAAAAGGACTATGAGTCCCTTCTTCCTCCAAGGGAGGGCTCTTGGACCCCCACAAATAAGCTCTTCTTACAACTTTGAATGAAAATGGTGAAATAATTCCAAGCTAATCCACTCAAGAGGT
>ML858523.1:10736-36922 GCA_009831015.1 Picea engelmannii
AACCAAATAACGGGGAGTTATTTGGATGCCTATCCCCAAAATCCTACCTAGACTAAAAAATTTCTTTCGGCACCTCCTATGGAGGAAAACTTAGTGAGTTTTTAGAAAAAATTTAGATGTGGTTGTTTGAGAGATTGGGGGTGTAAACCAAACTCGTTGAAATTAAATGGGAGTGGATAGTTTCGTCAAGAAAAGGGTGGGGTGTTTCAGAATCCCTTTGGAGGAAACTTACTTTGACCTTCACGTTTCAAGAAGAAACTATGTGAGTGATAAGTGACTTTTGTGTGTGAATTAGTGAAATTGTGCCAATGTTTTAATGAATTAGGTGTCACCTTACTGCATGTGGACTTCGCTTGGTCCTTACAAGTGTTGATTAACTAATTAACTAAATGCCTTTGGTACAACCTTGTGTAATTTAAAAGTCCCTAGGAAACTAGCATGTGAACATGTGGGTCCTTTACTATTCCTTTAACTCCCTATTGTGATTTAATATAAGAAAAGATTTGAAACTATCCTAGATTATGATCATGTGGGCATGTATGGGCCCGTTACAAAACCTTTAAACTTCCCTAGTGATTTAATCTAAGAAAGTAAATTTCAACACTATCTTATCTTTGTAGCATGTGGGCATGTATGGGCCTGTTACAATATTAAGATGTGTTTGAAAAATAAACTAAGAGGAGTCCCAAGAGGGGTTGTTTTCCTCTCCTAAAGGTTTTAATCTTTTTAAGGGATATGAAATTGTCCTACAATCTTTTTCTAATTCTCAAGGTCACTTGGAAGTGCGAGAGAAGAGCATACTAAGCGATTGTTATCCAACTTCTAGGCCTAATGCAACTTTTATGTGATTAGAAATGATTCCAACTTATACTTTTAGTCAAAGCAAGCCATCCATTGGGAAAAATGAAAGCAAAAGAGCAAATAATGATTTTAAACCCCCTAAGTGCCTATGTGTTTTGACTAATCCCTTTATATGAAGAGGGAACTAAGTGTGGTGCATCTTAAAACATGCATGAAATCACTTTTAAGAAGGCTAGGGGCCTTCCCCAAATCTCAAAAAAAATTACAATGTGTAGTTTTCTGCACAGGTGCGCAGGTCTCAGTGTAGACAAAGGCACACTCAGCGCTTGTGCGCAGACCAAAACGAGCTTTTGGGTCCAAGTGCGTAGAACAACACTGTGACTTAGGCACATTTGCACACGATGCACGTCTATGGGAAAATAAACTTGTGCACAATAGACACACGACCGTGAAGAAAATTCCGGATGGAATTCTCTCAAATCAACTTGGAATTGGATGTTTTGCAGGTCAGCTTGGACTGGTTAATGCACCTGCAGGTTAAATAAACCAAAAGAAGAGCTATCAAAATCCAAATGGGGTGAGAAATTGATACCTTTCCCCAGTGGATTCGCCAATCTGTTGCGCCTCTTTTTCCACCTAGATGAGAAAAACAAAGGTGTTATAAAGCTTAGTTGGGTTTGCTAAGCAGGACAACTGTAAAGAAAAGGGTTAGAGAAAGAAATATAAAAGAATAACTAAGAATTAAACTAAGAAATAAAATAACAAGTAAACTAGTGAGCATAGGGACATAAGAACAAAAAAAACAATAAGACTCATGTCACCAATGGTAAGATTTATATCAGTGAAAGAAAACACCAAGAAGAAAAAGGACTATGAGTCCCTTCTTCCTCCAAGGGAGGGCTCTTGGACCCCCACAAATAAGCTCTTCTTACAACTTTGAATCAAAATGGTGAAAGAATTCCAAGCTAATCCACTCAAGAGGTGAGATGGATTGCCCAATGTAATGGTGCTAGTATACTCTTGATGAGCATAGAGGATTCCTCAAGAGAATAGTAGCAACATAATTTTTCTATTGAATTCCTTAAAAATGAAGTGCACCCATGGCCTTGTTTTATAGCACCTATTTGAGGTATTATGCAACCAACTTGTGGTGTGAAAAGAGGCTAATTAGGGATTTTTTAGGTCTTTGACCAGCCACCCAGTTGGATCCAGTCTAGATTTGAGTGTCAAATCAACTTGGAAGATGAACCAGAAGTGGGTGGGAGGCCGACCAATCTCATAAATGTGTCGTTCTCAGATGTGCGAATATTTTAGCAACCACAATCGTGCATCGGGCACATGTGCGCTTTTCCTGCATTTATGTTTTGCGCATGTGCGCGCGCACGCTGTGTATTCATAGCACACTTTAATTTTATCACTGGTTGTATAGTTTTTTACCCTTTTGGAAATACTTTTGTGGTGATTTTGGTGCATGGGTGACCTCATAATTGTTTGACGATGTTGGATTCTTGTAACCATTTGCGGACGAAATTTCAGTGATAACAATGCCGAAGGAGAAATTTTCCAAGTTGGCGTATAGCTTATGCTGCTGCAGGGTGTGCAGAACCTGTTGAATATGCTGCAAATGTTCAGCCCAAGTCTTGCTGTAACTGAGAATGTCATCCAGATACACCACTAAAAATTTATTTGTGAGTGGTCGCAGAATATCGTCCCTCATCCTCATGAAAGTGGCTAGAGAATTTGTCAAATCAAAGGGCATGACCAACCATTCAAAAATGCCTTCCTTTGACTTGAAGGTGGTTTTCCATACATTTGTCTATTCTGTTGGGACCTGGTGGTAGCCAAACTTCAAATCAATTTTATTGAAGTATTTGGCCCCTATGAGTTGATCAAGGAGGTTGTCGATTCAGGGAATCGGGTACCGGTTTTTTACTGTGATTTTATTCAGAGCCCGGTAATCAATGCAAAGTTGCCAGGTTCCATATTTCTTCTGTGCCAGCACGATTGGGCTCCCAAAAGGTGATGACATGGGATAGATGTGCCCCTTGTGGATAAGTTCTTAGATCTATCGCTTGATCTCCTCATTCTCAAACAGAGAGCGATGATAGACTGGCCCATTGGGAAGTGGTGTGTCGGTGGTCATATCGATGAGTTTCTTGACCTGGCAATGTAGAGGTACCCCAGTAGGTGAGGAGAAGATATCTGAGTATTCTTCCATGACCTTATCTACTTGCTTCTGCTATGTGGAGAGGTCGGCCACAGAGACCATGGATGTGGGTGTGATCTTTCTCTTATTCTGAGAGCAAATAATAAAGAAGACAAACTTCCCCTTATGAGAGATGACCTTCCTGCATTGCTTAGCATAGATCAAGGAAATAACACTAGGTGGGACTGCCCTGGGTATCCTGTACAATTTCCTGTTCAAAGTAGTAATAACACTACGAGGCCTAGACTCATATACAACATGACATTTCCATAAATAGGGTTGGCCCAAAAGAATATCACAAACTTCAAGAGGAGAAACATCACACAATACCTCGTCTTTGAAGGGCTTGATGTTGTATGACAGTCGACACTGTTGGTAGCAATGGTGGAACTGGGTTCCACATCAATGATCTGTCTTCCCCTTTCTAGTTCTAGCTTAGAGTCTGAACCCACATATGATTCAGAGGCTTTCACTTTAGCCACCAACGGCTGCTTTGAGTGGCAGTCAGCAGTGTTATGCCAAGGGCTCTTATGGAAGTCGCACCACTTCTAGGTATCCTTCTTTGTCTTTCCAGTGTCCTTCTTTTCTTGCGGCTTGGAATGGTTGTCCTGATACTATCCATCTTTTCTCTGTTCTTTGTTCTGTGGGTTGGGGCCGTCCTTTCCTGGCTTTTGTTGTGAGGGGTTCCCAGGCCCAAATTTTTGCGTCTTTTTTTTGAGCTTCTGCTCGATTTTGAAAGCATATCGGTAGGCAACACCCAAGGATGAGATGTTCAAAAATTCCATTTTGTTTTGGATGTATCTATGCAGAGCGCCGCGATAATTGAGCACCAGATGTCTCTCCTAATATTTGATACCCAACTTGGTGTGCAAGGTATGAAATATATTCGTGAAATATGGCACTGCTTGGTCTCTTTCTTGCCATAGTGTGGTCCATTTGGTATACAAGTCGTCATAACTTCCGACATGGTAGTATTGTTCCTTAATAGCATCCCTGAAGGAATCCCAGGTGGTCGTGACTGTAAATAGTGAGGGTTCCTTTGTTTCCCTATGCTTACAAAAAGTTTCCCACCAATCTTTAACGTGGGGAACGACTTTGAGGAGTGAAAAAGTAATCTTTTCTCTATTCGAAAAGTTATGGATAGAAAAATACCCTTATAGTAGATTCAACCACTTGTCTACAACATCTACGTCTATCTAACATTCAAATATAGGAATATCGAAGTTTATTTGTACCTTTTTTGGGTGTGGTGCCTCTGGTCAAAGAAGATGCATCGCCTGTTGGTAGTCATCGAAGGATTTGCATGAAAATATCCATCATCTCGTTCCTTTGTTGCATGAGGGATTCCTCAATCAACAATTTGAAAGGATCTCCTATCCTATCATATTTATTTTCTCCTGCCATGAGAGGTCTCTTGGGTGTGCGAGAGATTTTCTCCTCAAGAGAAACAAGCTCGAGACTCAACTCTTTGTACTCTGACCTCGTTGGGGACATGCATTAAGACGACAAGGAGCAGACCGCTCTGATACCACTGATCCAGATTTTATGATCATAATGAAATGATTATAGATTGTTAACAGGTGCTTAACAGAAAATAACATAGATACAGTAAAACTAGTTTTCTATTCAATAACTGTTGGCCCTTGACCAAGTTTTCGGAGTTTCTTGGTCATGTTGACCTATTTTTGGAGTCTGACAGCCTGTTGAAGGAGGAGCACAAGTTGAAGTGGATATCAGGGGATCATTTCCCCATTTTGGGCCCCTTTTTGGGTTTTCGGTAATATGTAACGGGAATGGGATGTCGGCCCATGGGTTTACCCATGTTTAGGACTATTTTGTAATGTATATATAGAAGGATAAGAAATATATAAAGAGGCATGTGTGCTAAGTGCTAAAGGAATGGCTAAGTGCTAGATCTATGTGATCAAAGGATTGTAAGTGCTCTCTGCATACTGTGTGAGACTTGCAGAGCCGAGTGCAAGTCCCTGGGATAGACTGTAGAAGGCTTTGTGTTGTAACACAAGGAAGAAGGATCTAGCTAGTTGTGCAGATCTTCTATCCTATGTGGAGTAAGGATTTTGAGGCTCTATGCCTGTAACCGATTGACTGAAGACAATAAAGAAGAAGAGTTGGTGGACGTAGACCCACGGTGGGGGTGAACCACGTAAACACTCTGTTGTGTGCTTTGTGATTTGTCTTGATGTGTTCATATGTTATATGCTAAATGCTTTGATATGTTTAGATAGATCTATTCATGCTTGGTGCTTATTATATGTTAGAATGTTAAATTTGATCTAGATATTCATGCTAAGTTCTTGAATACTCTAGATTAGTGTGAATGCTGCGAAGATCTGTCTTATAAGCGAAGTGGTTATTAACTGTATGTTGAGGAACTAATGGTACTAAGTGATTTATTAAGTGTTATAATCATAGATCTGTGTCCTAGCTAAGGTTGCAGACACTTGAGTCCTACAACCACCTCTGCCTCTGCCTCGGGTGAGACTTCATATGCTTCACAGGTGTTGTCGAAAGGGATGGTAGTTAGGGCTTTGTTGGTGTGTTGTTGTAGCGTTGAAACCTGGGTCTGCCCCTGTGCTAACAAATGGATCCATTGTTGGGACCTGAAACTGTGATTGTTGGGAACTGAGAAAGAAGAAGCTCTGTGCAAAGATTCATCCTAAAATTGTGAAATCTCTGTTCGTAGATATGTTCCCTAGTGCACAGTATTCTACTTGATCTGTAAATATCTGTGCTAAAGAGAGAAGGTCAGATCAGAAAGAAAGAATCTTGATCTGAAGAAGAGAAGGTCGGATTTGAAGA
Source organism: Picea engelmannii (assembly GCA_009831015.1). NCBI lineage: Eukaryota > Viridiplantae > Streptophyta > Pinopsida > Pinales > Pinaceae > Picea > Picea engelmannii. The sequence continues at coordinate 16,564 of ML858523.1, forward strand.
AAAGTAGCAAGATCTGAACGCTTTGTGCTCTAAGAAAGGTAAAAGTGGAAATTTCTGACTAAAAGAGGTAAGATATGCAAGATATATGCTCTGATAAAGGTAAGAATAGTTAAAAGTGTTAGATCTGAAAGCTTTGTGCTCTATAGAAGTAAGATAAATGAAAATTTTTGTTTCTAGAATATGGATCTAGGTTTGTTTAATAGAGTCTGTCCTAGTTTGAAAGCTAGGGCATTAATAGATGAAAGAATATTTGATATGAGTAGATCTGATAGAATAGTGAAAGATATGTTATACCTATGCAAAGAAAGAATGTTTGGACTAACAAATAGATGCAGGATCCTAGAATGAATTTTTTGCAGGTTAGCTCGCATGATCCTAGTGCACAGTGCAGAGGAAGATGGGGATCAATTGAAAGGAAGAGANAAAGATATGTTATACCTATGCAAAGAAAGAATGTTTGGACTAACAAATAGATGCAGGATCCTAGAATGAATTTTTTGCAGGTTAGCTCGCATGATCCTAGTGCACAGTGCAGAGGAAGATGGGGATCAATTGAAAGGAAGAGAGGATTAACTTTCTATTACAGTTGTAGAAGGCCGAGACATATTGCTAAGGAATGTCCTGGTGGAAGGCCCAATTGTCTTTGTTGTAAATCTATAGACCATGAAGTATTGGATTTCCCTAGAATGATTACTAAGCTTGAAAGAATGAACCTGAATCAAGAAAACCCTAAGGCAGATCCAAAACCTATGAACAGAACTAAGAAAGAATCATAGAAAACATTTCTAAAGATAAAAGAAACCCTGAATGATCACCGACATGTCATCTTATCATAGATCTTCAAAGAGAAGGAATGCATCGAAGCAAAAATAGGAGACTTTAAAATTTACTGTGATCTAGATGAGAAAACAAAGGTGAATATTATGCCAGAGAGAACCTGTGAAGCTATAGGAAGGCCCGCTATGATCCCTTCACTAAGAGGAATAAGTTTATTCAGAGGAAAGCTAGTAAACCTATGTGGAAGGATCGCTCGGATACCTATGACTGTCAATGGAACTTCGACAGAAGAAGACTTTGAGAATATTAAATTTGTCGAAGACAACACACTGTTTACCATGATAATAGGAAAATCTTGGATTGATAGAGACCAAGCCCGATGAAAGGAAGAAGAAGAAGTTTTGGAACAGAAGAAGCAAGAGTTAAAGACTTTATGACCAGAAGGATCGCGCACTTGATTGAAGAACAAGAGAGCAGATCATAGATATTTAATACTAGCAACTCGGATGTCAAAGCTAAGAGAACACTAGAGGATCCTCAGAAGATTGAATTACCTATCCTAGACAAAGAAGAAGTACTATCCAGGAACCCTAGGAAAGAATTTCAACAACGTGAAATAACTAAGACTAAAGAAGAAAATAATCATAATGAGAAAAGCATCACCGAGACGAAGCTCACTGGAAAGAAGGCTAGAAAGTTAAGAAAGAAGAGGGATAATACTGAAAGGTTACATGAGGTTCTAGAGGAGACCCCATAGAAAGAAAAATTGTAGAATTGGAGCTTTGCCGAGATATCAGAGCAATGACACATGGCACTTCACCATGACAAAGAAATATAGCCATTGGGGCCGATATATCCGTTCGACTTCTGCTCCAAAAGGATATAAAAGAAATAAAGGTTTGTCATCAGACCATTAGACCGTGCCATAATGGATCGAACATGAGTTAATGGAGGTCCATACCCATTGCAAGCCAACCATTGTCGAATTACCTATTTAGTTCATCCCGCCATGCACCGATAACACTTTTTCCAATCGAGAATTCGATCCCACAGCCTAAACCGAGTTTATACAGTGATCATTGTGCTCTTGTTCTCTATCTGATTACCGTGTCTAATTTGTTCCCCGATCCCGCGAATTGTTTACCCCAAGTGCATATGTCGAAAGCATTGAGCGCTGCAGAGAAAGTTGCTGAGGAAGTTTTGATCTACTTGATGACAAAGAGAGTCATGTCGGAGAGAGGAGTGTCTACAAGTGTACAAGAATATTTGACGAGAGGACTGCAGGCCTCTCCATCCACTGCTCGAGCCAGACCATCCCAACCAACAGATGAGAAATGAACGAAGCACATAGATGATATCGCAAATGATAAGCTGATTCCGAGAGTTCTACCTGTTTATCTACCACCTCTGAGCGACGCCATAAACCAAGACAGTATGCCCTAAGATTTTGAATATGAATTGGTCACTGCGTACTTCCGAAGGGGATATGCGTAGATCAGGATAAGATCGCAGCGTTGAAGTTTAGTGACTTCAACCTTAGTGACAGGAAAGTTTACAATATGCTATCCCCATACAAGTATTTGACTAGAACCAAGGGAAGGAATTCAAAGATCATTCCCCAACAGTGGACCATGAACCTCACGCAGTCCACACTACTTAATGTAATGAAGATTCCTCACTTCAGGAGGCATCAAGAAGTGAATGCGTGCGTCAAGTTGTTGCTATCTTGCTATCATGGAGGATACTTATGGTTGAAACACCACATCATAGTGGATCCGAATTTGATCAATCGGATCACAGGGCTTAGGATGGAAGGCCCTGACCCACAAGATTTTTACCCCAGAAAGACCACAGATTGTGCTCTTGCCTAGTGAATAAATGATACTTACGATGATGTAGAGAAGGGCATGCAAGGCTACAAGGTAGCCTCTATCTAGAGCGGGTCAGTGCACCATGCCTATCAGTTGATCGCAGACATGCTAGTTTTCAAGAACCGACCGAACCAAGTAACTAGATTCGTAGTCAACCTCACAAGGAAGTGCGTAGAGGGACTACAGATGAATTGGGCGAAGTACCTCGTGAACCAGCTAGAACTAGATTGCAGGGGAGTGAAGGATCAGGGATACGAATTCCACTTCAGCTGACTTCTTATCTTGATCGCTTTCATCGCATGGGATATGCTAGAAGGTGCGACCTTCCTGGACACCGAGCCATTTGAACCTTTGGCTGTGAAGTTCAGTACATTGTGGTACTCCAATGACATGAACAAGAAGTGACAATCAAATTCCATCTTCCACACGTATTATAACCAGCTGAAGGTATCCATATAGGCCATGCCTTGCATAACCCTGAACACACTTCACAGGTTTAGACCCTTAATGAAATTCAACGCGGACCACCATTTTATCTATATCACCGCATGTGTTGATGATTAAAAACAACAACTATAGTCATACTACAATTTAACGTTGGATGTCTAGGAGGAGATTACCAAGGAATGGTCGACGAACCTCCTAAGTAAAAACAACAACTATAGTCATACTACAATTTAACGTTGGATGTCTGGGAGGAGATTACTAAGGAATGGTCGACGAACCTCCTTATTCCAGTGGACACCATAGAGATGTCCGATGTTGACAGCCCCAAAACTGTGTCGAATACAGTCAGACCTAGAAAAATAAAGAAGAACAAAGAGGTCCACGATTTAGATAGTGCATCCATGAAGACCATGTCCATCTCAGCAGATCAAGGATGTGATGGCACAAAAGTTGAATAGAAGAAAGGAGAGATTACGCCGCCAAGAGACGAGGAGGATCCCTCAAAGAAAAGGAAGGTTTCCCCTCTGAAACCTTCGTCAAGGAAGAAAATGAAAGAAACCAGAACCAAATTCGAGACCACCCTCACCATAGAGGACTTCGACTTCATCGTCGCAACACTAAATGATGCTTCACTAGAGATAGCAGAGAAGCAAGAAGCTGAGTAGGAAGAGGTATTCAGTCGGATTAAGGATGAGCTCCAAGGAGTGCAACAGGCACTACAGACCAGCTGCGCAATATCCACTCTGCCCCTGATAGTTGGAACACCAGAACTAGGTGATGAGCCTACCTAATTACATCGCATTGATGATACAGTGGAAAATCGCCTTTGACAAGCCCAGGAATAAATAACACAAGACAACCAGGCTTTAGTGCAAGTACAGAAAGACCTTGAGGACCAAATAAGTGTTGCAGAAAAGAAAAAGCTGGCACTACAAGAGAAATGGGATGAAGAAAACGTAGAGCTACAATGAAGCAAGGAACAGTTGCTCGATGAGAAACTTGAAGTTAAGAAAAGGGTCAACAGAGCACTTTGCTTTGTGACAATCATCGAAGTACAGACCAAGGAACAAGTTCCACAATAGGTGGCACAACTGGAAGAGGTAATCTAGAAGCTACATCAACACATCACCAACTTAGAGCTCCGCGTAGTACCTGAAACCCCACAGGGGATAAGGAACCAAAGAGAAGCAACTGCCCACAACGCAGTTGACAGATTACAAGATTTTTCCTTGGAGTGCAAGAATCTCAATAACCACAACGCCCAGACCTATAAAAATCTTAGTGAAAATCCAGAATTGTAGACACTGGAGTCGTAGCTCCAAGAAGCGAAGCAAAACGCAGATACACTACAGGCGCAACTGAAGGCCCTGTCAATTGTAGAAAGGATGAAAAGATCTCAAGAACAATGCACAGCTCAACATAAGATCAATATGATTCAAAGAAAAGTGATGGAATTCACTCAATGACTTCAACCTATGCAAGACAAGGCATCTCTGTTGTTTACAGAGGTCGAGAGCCAAGGAGTAGATCTAGAACGGGTCGTCCTCACAGCAGAACAACGCCTAGAAGGGAAAGTAAATGACACAGTGATCCAGGACTTTACCGAACAAGAGGCCACAACAAACCAACAAGTCGAAATAGCTCGAGCCAATCTCGAGGCGTTCGAGGAAGAACTGCTTAGACCTGAGTGACTCGGGACGAGTCATAAGTGAGTGTTGGGGGCCTATTGGCCCTTGACCAAGTTTTGGGAGTTTCTTGGTCATGTTAAACTATTTTGGGACTCCGACAACCTGTCAAAGGAGGAGCGCAAGTTGAAGCAAAGATCACAGGATCTTGTCCCTCTTTTGGGCCCCTTTTTGGGTTTTTGGGAATATGTAATGGGAATGGGATGTTGGCCCATGGGTTTACCCATGTTTAGGCCTATTTTTTAAAGTATATATAGACGGATAGGAAATATAGAAAGAGGACAGTGTGCTAAGTGTTAAAGGAATGACTAAGTGCTAGATATATGTGATCAAAGGATTGTAAGTGCTATATGCATACTGTTTGAGACTTGTAGAGCTAAGTTCAAGTCCCTGGGAGAGACTGTAGAAGGATTTGTGTTGTAATGCAAGGAAGAAGTATCTAGCTAGCTGCACAGATATTTTGTCCTGTGCGGAGTAAGGGTTTTGAGGCTCTGTGCTTGTAACCGATTGACTGAAGACAATAAAGAAGAATAGTTGTTGGACGTAGCCCCAGGGTGGGGGTGAACCACGTAAACACTGTGTTGTGTGCTTTGTATTGATGTGTTCATATGTTATATGCTAAATTCTCTGATATGTTTAGATAGATCTATTCATTCTTGGTGCTTATTATATGTTAGAATGTTAGATCAGATCTAGATATTCATGCTAAGTGATTGAATCTTGTAGATTAGTGTGAATGCTGCGAAGCTCTGTCTTATAAGAGAAGTGGTTATTGACTGTATATTGAGGAACTAATGGTGCTAAGTGATTTATTAAGTGTTCTAATCACAGATCTTTGTCCTAGATAAGGTTGAAGACACTTGAGTCCTCCAACCAACCCTGACTCTACCTCGGGTGAGACTTCATCTGCTTTGCAGGTGTTTCCAAAAGGGCCGATAGTTAGGGTTTTGTTGGTGCACTTTTGTAGAATTGAACTCTGGTTCTGCCCCTATGCCAATAATAAGGAAATAAGCTGAAACTGTAAAATGCAGCGGAAACAAGCTTGTTGGAATGGTGGCGGCTTATCTCTGAGAAGAGATGTGATGACTGTGCTAATTCACAAGAAGATAATTACAATGAGGCTCTGAAGGAATTTTTACAATAAATAGGAATTCCAAAAACCCTAGACATCCAAAAACCTAACCCTAAGAGATGAAGCACCAAAAGTCATGTGGGCCCCATTTGGGTAAGTTAGTACATCAACTTCCCGAGGTCGTAACTTTTGGATACGATCTCCGTTTTAGGCGTATGGTAACCCGTTGGAAAGGTATGGTTGAGGAGATTCATTTTGGTGGCTCAATGATTCCTTTGGCTATCTTTGACAATCTCGATTCCAAAAAAAATTCATTTAGGCCCTCAAAATGGCCCCAGAAGTTAAAACTGCTAAAAATAGTAAATTGCCAAAATTGTCAGAAAACTATTTTGAGATAGTTGGAAGAGGTGGGTGGCCACCGATATCCACCTGGATCAATCCTCCCTCCTTAGGTAGTAATGGTATCCATTGCATTTATTTCCCCCATCAGATGAGAAAATTTTTGTTGAATTTGGCCCCGGGTGAGCCACTTGCCTTGGTGCAGGAGCTGCCCTGTTTTGATGACTCGATAAAGTTGGATCCTTTGTTGTCGAGTTACATTGATCCGTGTGTCCACAATCTAATTGCTGGATGCCTATTGTATGTGGTATGGGTTGATCTATGTTGCTGTCAGCTGCTCTGCTACGCCTGAGGTGTCCAATAATGGTGGGAAATAAGGGCGAAGGAGATCCAGGTTGAACACTGGGTGTAGGCCAAGGAAAGGAGGAATGTTGAGCTCAAAAGAATTATCTCCCATGGCCTTGGTGATGGTGTACATCCCATAACAGAGTGGGCGAAGCTTCCTTTGGGGTCCTTTAAGGATTTCTTTCTGCAAGTGAAACCAAAATTTGTCACCCACCTGAAACTTATGTGGCACCCGATGTTGCTCATGGCACTGCTTGTACTTGTCATTGGACTTCTGTAGGATATCCTGAACCTGTTGGAAGATGTGCTAGATCCTCTCAATGAACCGAGTGGATTTTTTAGCTTCAATCATAGTAGGATATGAGTCGGTTGAGATGACCGCAAGGGGAAGTGCAACATCTATGGGACCCAATGGTTGGACTCCCAACCCCACCTGAAAGGGGCTGTGGCCGGTTGAGCTATGCAGGGCTCGGTTGTAGCTATGTTGGACATAGGGAAGGCTCTCATCCCATGTGGGAGGGTACTTTGAATTATAAATGTGAAGGATATGCATAATCATTCGATTTACAACCTCGGTTTGGACATATTTCTAGTGGTGTAAGGCCGTGGATTTGGTGAGCTTGGTGTCCAACAATGAACAGAGGCTCGACCATAATGTGCTAAGAAATCAACTATCCCAATCTGAGACAATGGTTTGTGGGATTCCAAAATGTACCCAGACTCGTTCAAAGAAGAGCTTGGCAATGGCCTCTACTGTGATGTTCTTCTTGCAGGCAACCAGAATCGCCATCTTAGAAAAACGATCAACAACCACAAAAACACATTCATTTCCTCGCTTGGTGGATGGGAGGCCCGACACGTAGTCCATTAAGATGGATTTCCATGGCCTTTCAGGAGTAGGAAGAGGGGTGTACAGGCCCTGTTTCTTAGTGGTCGTTTTGGAAATAGCGCAGGTAGTGCATGACTTGATATACTTGATAACCTCCTGTCAAATTTTCGACCAACAGAAATGTTTCTATAACATCGCCACTGTATTTTCAATGCTGAAGTGTCCTGCCACCCGACTGTAGTGGAATTCCCAGATCAGCTTCACTCGCTTGCTTTATGGAAGGAAGATATGGCCCAGATGACACAACAACCCATCTTGAAGATGGAAATTATCGACAACTACGTTTGCACCCAACATTTGGTAGGTGTTGGCGAAGTCCGGGTCTATCTCATAGAGTTGGGGCCATCCAGAGGTCTCATGGCCACAGGATTCTAACACCGTGGTGAGTGTTATGACTGGCGGTATGTTGAGGAAATCAAATATGTGATCGATTCTTCCTATTTTATAATTGATGTTGAGGTGGAATTGTTGCAAGTATGTGGACCACTTTTGATGGCAATCATTTTGCAATTTCCCTTGCGTCTGCATGAACTGCAGTGGCTTATGATCAGTGTGGATGATTATCTCCTTATCAATAATGTAATGTCTCCACTGGTGGTAGGCTTGCACAATGGATTACATTTCTTTGTCGTAAGTGGGGTACTTATGGAAAGCATCTGATAGTGTCTCATTATGATAGGCCATGGGGTGGCAGTGTTGAGTGAGAACGACGCCCACAACATAGTCTGAAGCATCTGTCTTGATCTCAAAGTGTTGTTGCAGGTCTGGTAGTGAAAGTACTGATGTTGAGCATAAGAACTGCTTCAAATCGTCGAACTCTTGTTGTTGGGACCGGACCCACACAAATTTCTCCTTACCACCACCCTTGGTTATTTGTCTAAGGTCCAATGCAATATGGGAAAATCCCAACATGAACCTACGGTAGAAATTGGCAAGGACCAAGAAGCTCTGAAGCTCAGTGAGTGTGGTTGGGGTTGTTCAGTCACAGATGACTTGGATCTTGGCTGTATCCACATGTAATCCATGTTGATCAATTATGTAGCCTAGGTAATGGACCCTGTCCATGCCAAAGGAGCATTTTTCCAAGTTTGCATATATCTTGTGCTGCCGTAGGGTGTGCAAAACCTGTTGAATATGCTGCAAATGTTTAGCCCAAGTCTTGCTGTAAATGAGAGTGTCATCCATATACACCACTACAAAATTATTGGTGAATGGTCACAAGATATTGTCCATCATCCTCATGAAAGTGGCTGGAGCATTTGTTGAACCAAAGGGCATGACCAACCATTCAAAAAGGCCTTCCTTTGACTTGAAGGTAGTTTTCCATACATCTGTCTGTTCTATCGGGACCTGGTGGTAGCCAAACTTCAAATCAATCTTACTGAAGTATTTGGCGCCTATGAGTTGATCAAGGAGGTCATCGATTCGGGGAATCGAGTACCGGTTTCTGAATGTGATTTTATTCAGAGCCTTGTAATCAATGCAGAGTCGCCAGGTTCCATCTTTCTTCTGTAACAACACAATTAGGCTCCTGCAAGGTGATGAGCTGGGACAAATGTGCCCCTTATGGACCAGTTCTTGGATCTTTCACTTAAGCTCTTCATTCTCTAACAGAGAGCGATGATAGACTGACCCATTGGGAAGCGGTGCATCGGGGGTTAGATCGATGGGATGCTTGACTTGGTAGTGCATAGGTGCCCCAGTAGGTGAGGAGAAGATATCTGAGTATTCTTCCACGACCTTATCTACTTGCATATGCTGTGTGGAGAGGTCGGCGACAGAGACCCTGGATGTGGCTATGATATTTCTCTTATTCTGAGAGTGAATAACGAAGAAGAAAAACTTCCCCGTCTGAGAGATGAAATTCCTTCATTGCTTAGCAAAGATCAAGGAAATAACACTAAGTGGGATTGCCTCGGGTATCCTGTACCATTTCCTGTTAAAAGTAATAATTACACTACGAGGCCTAGACTCATATACAACATGACATTTCCATAAATAGGGTTGGCCAAAAATAACATCACAAACTTCGAGAGGAGAAACATAACACAATACCTTGTCTTTGAAGGGCTTGATGTCATACGACAGTGGGCACTGTTGGCCGATGCAGAGATCGCTTCCTTGCCGGAGCCATCCAATGGTGTAGGGTTGTGGGTGCAGTGTTGTCGGCAGGGCCAACTGCTTGATGACCTCTACTGAGATGAGGTTCTTTTGGCTACCACTATCTGTGATGAAGTGTAGTGGGGTGCCTTTTACCCATGTCTATGAATGGAAGAGGCGTTCTCCTTCTTATGGCTCGTCTGGTTTACCAGGCTGGAGCTTGGTGGTAGCAACAGTGGCATTGGGTTCTGAATCAATGATCCATCTTCCCCTTTCTGGTTCTATCTCAGAGTCTGAACCCGCATCTAATTCAGAGGCTTTCACTTCAGCCACCAATGACTTCTTTGAGAAGTAGTTAGCAGTGTTATGCCAAGGGCTCTTATGGAAGTCGCACCACTTCCCGGTATCTTTCTTTGTCATTTCAGTGTCCTTCCTTTCTTGCAGCTTGGACTAGTTGTCTTGATACTATCCATATTTTCTTTGGCCTTTGTTCTATGGGTTGGGGCCACCCTTTCCTGGATTTTGTTGTGAGGGGTTCCCAGGCCCAAATTGTTGCATCTTTTGTTTGAGCTTCTACTCGATTTTGATGGCATATCGGTAGGCTGTGCCCAAGGATGAGATGTGAAAAAATTCCATTTCGGTCTGGATGTATATATGAAGAGAATCATGATACTTGAGCACTAGAAACCGCTCCGAATCTTTGATGCCCATCTTGGTGCACAAGGTATGAGAGATATTCGTGAAATCTGGCACTGCTTGGTCTCTTTCTTGCCGCAGAGTGGTCCATTTGGTACACAAGTATTCATAACTTATGACAGGGTAGTATTGTTCCTTAATAGCATCCTTGAAGGAATCCCAGGTGGTGGTGACTGTAAATAGTGAGGGTTCTTCTGTTTCCTTTTTCTCATAGAAATTTTCCCACCAATATTTGACGTGGGGAATGACTTTGAGGAGCGCAAAAGTAATATTTTCTCTATTCAAAAAGTTATGGACATAAAAATACCCTTCTAGTCGATTCAACCACTTGTCTACAACATCTGCGTCTCTCTAACATTCAAATATAGGAATACCGAAGTTTATTTGTACCTTAAAGGGGGTGGCGCCTCTGATCGAAGAAGATGCGTCGCCTGTTGGTAGACGTCGAAGGATTTGTGTGAAACTATCCATCATCTCATTCCTTTGTTGCGTGAGGGATTCCTCAATCAACAGTTTGAAAGGATCTTCTGTCCCATCATCTTTCTTTTCTCCTACCATGAGAGGTCGCTTGGGTGTGCGAGAGCTTTTGTCCTCAAGAGAAACAAGCTCGAGACCCAACTCTTTGTACTTCGACCTCGTTGGGGACATCCATTAAGACGATAAGGAGAAGACCACTCTGATACCACTGATCCATATTTGATGAGAAGAACAAAATGAATATAGATTATTAACAGGTTCTTAACACAAAATAACAGAGATACAGTAAAACTGGTTTTCTATTCAATAAGGAAATAAGCTGAAATTGTAAAATGCAGTGAAAACAAGCTTGCTGGAATGGTGGTGGCTTATCTCTAAGAAGAGATGTGACGGTTGTGCTCATTCACAAGAAGATTATTACATTGAGGCTTTGAAGGGATTTTTACAATAAATGGGAATGCCAAAAACTCTAGACATCCAAAAACCTAACCCTAGGAGATGAACCGCCAAAAGTAATGTGGGCCTCATTTGGGTAAGTTAGTACATCAACTTCCTAGGGTTGTAACTTTTGCATACGATCTCCATTTTAGGTGTATGATAGCCGTTGGAAAGGTATCGTCGAGGAGATTCATTTTGGGGGCTCAATCATGCCTTTGTCCATCATCGAGAATCTTTATCCCGAAAAACCTTCATTTAGGCCCTCAAAATGGCCCTAGAAGTTAAAACTGCTAAAAATAGTAAATTGCTAAAATTGTCAGAAAATTGTTTTGAGCCAGTTGGAAGAGGTGGGCAGCCACTGATATCCACCTAGATAAAAAATAGACACCGTATGAGAAAGTTATCATGTTCTGATCAATCTTTCAAACAAGCAAAAATTCAATTGGTCAAAGTCAACGCTTACGTCAGTAGTATAACAGGTGACATCAACATGGTGTCAACATGACATCATGATGAAGTCATCATGCTAATGTGGTGTCACCAGGAGGTGACACATGTCACACAAATTCAACATTTTTGGGATGAGTTGGCACGGTATGGATTTGACACATGTCACTGTATGAATGAAACGTGGTAGTCCGTACAGTGATGTGGCCCAACGAAAGGATACCATGTGGCAATACGGATGCTGACATGGCAGGGTGACTGTGCAATACAAATGTGACGTGTCATGACACATGGTTGTATGATAGATGATGTGGCAAGTGACTGGGCAGGTGACAGGGTTGTATGAAAAATGACGTGGCAGCTGACTGGGTTGTACGGCGGTGACATGGTAGGATGACTGGACGCTAACTGTGTTGGTAATGACCAATCCAAGGGAAACACGTGGCCTAATCAAAGGGCACCACGCGACACTGCAGATTTTCCCAATGATAACTAGTTCAAAAATTTGTTATGGGTCGGGGGATTGGAACCCTTGACCTCACGGGATACACAACGCTTTCGCAAGTAGCGACGGACCAAACAGGCTAGGGTGGTACTTGTTATGCCATATGGAACATACACTTTTTATGTTTGCGGTGGTGAAAAATAGGGGATAAGCCTCGGTTGGCAGGGGCTAGCCTTGACCAACCAAGGGCTGAAGACCAGGGGTCTAACCAATTCGGGAGCACGTTGATTGTTAAGGTGTTGGCCATATGGCCATACCCATATGACCATGACCCAAAATGGGAGGAACCCAAATGCACCAACCCAACCCTTAGTCACATGGCAGGGAACATATGACTAGGAGATTGAAATTCAGGGGCTGCGCCCAGATTTTGTGCATTTTGGGGCTTTTAAACTATATCGTATGATTTTATTTGATTTTAAGCCTGTTTTGGGGAGTTTTGTCCATTATTGGAGGATATAGAGCCCTTTTTGAGGCTAGATCTTGGGAGGAAGTTGGGAGGATGTTACCAAATTCAAATTTATATAAACGAGAGGTTCTTAGAAGCCTTAGATAGGTTCAGAGAAGGAGAAATGTTGAGGAATTTGACAGTCAAAGCCATTTTTATGCAGGGAAGCCATTGAGGAGAGGAACTTTGTGGGCTATTTCTGGGAGCTTCGCTCAACCGTTTCCAGTGCCATCAATTGTGTTGGGTTCTTGAGGTCTAGAAGAACACAACTAGACTAGTTTGTAGTCCATTCGCCATTTTTCTGATGTAATTTCGAAGCTTTGAAGAGAAATAAGAAATCTTCACCCACTGAGACAAAGGCTCGAAGACGTAGGCGATATTACCGAACTCCATCAACAATTTTGTTGTTATAGTTTGTTGATTCTTTGTGCTTGCTTTTAGATCTGAATATCTTATTATGGATGCGATGATATATCATTGATTCTTCCTCTTTCCTTCATTTCCTAAATGTTTAATGTACTCATGCTTTAAAAACTTAACGATAGTCTTTAAAAGATCTTTTCGGATCAAGTGGTATCAGAGCAGGTTGACGGTAGATTTTTGAGTTTGCATGATTACCAGGGAAAATTTGAATCGTGGTGAAGGAGATCTTGTTGAAGAGAATCCTAAGATTGGATCGATAAAGAAAACTTCTCAAAGTGAGAAGATGGCATCAGAAGATGGACTTTCTCATAACAAGATAGAGTTTCAAAAGACCTTCTTCGCCATGTCATAGATGGTAAAGGTTTTATATGATGATTACTTGGAGTGGAAAAGACCGATTCTAGTTGAATCTTCAAAATCCAAAAGTGAAGAAGGAGAGGATCCTCCTAAAACTCCTCCTTCACCTCCTTCTTCTCTATCAAATTCTTCTTCTTTAAGTACAAGTTCCTAATCCACCGCAAGAAAAAATTCCCATAAACATAAACATGATATGCCTTTAGTTAAGCTTGATGTGAAGTTTGAATTACCCATGTATGATGGTGAAGTCAATGCAGAGAGGCTTGATAAATGGGTCAGACAGATGGAAGTTTATTGCAGTGTGCAACAAATCAAGGATGAGACAACTCAAATGAAATTGGAATCGCTTCGACTTGCAGGCACACCACTCATCTAGTGGCAAAGAAAGTTGCAAAATGGCATGCAACAAGTGGGTAATGTATTTCCATCATGGAAAGTTTTTTTTTCTGCACTTAATTTTTTTTTTTATCCTTTGGGTTATAAAGAGAATGATTTAATTGAATGGCAAGGTATTAAACTAAGGAAGGGAAAAACATTGCAAGAATACACAAATGAATTTTGTAAGATGGCATTAATGTTAGACATTCCATTACATACCCAAGAAACTCTTATGAGGTATATAGGAGGTTTACCTGCACATATTCATAACATTGTAATTATGTTTGGGCCTACTAATCTTGATGAGGTTTCTGTTCAAGCAACTTATGTTGAGGTAGGGAAAACAAGTTTTGGTGTATCAGGGGAATCATCTTCAAGAAAAGAGTACAAAAGGAAGTGGAATGAAAAGAAAGAAAATTTAGTGACAAGAAAGGAAGAGAAGCTCTCTTGCAAGCATTGCAAGAAAGAAGGGCATGATGATGACCATTGATGGAAATTGCATCCTGAGAAGAGACCGAAATGGTTCAAAGAGAGAAAAGGGAGGAAAACATCTGCAACAACAACACAACCAACATATTTGGGATTAGATTCGGGTGATGAGTCTAAAATTATAGCAGTTGGTTTGACAGGTAAAATTGGTGATGGATATGATTCTAGTGTTGGATCATGTTTTCATTGATGCCAATGGTTTGATTGACTGATGTCAAAGGATTGATGTCAAGTGATTGAGTGAATCAATCAAGGATGATTTTAGGGGCTAAATTTCGCTCGTGGGCTAATTTTCTATGGTTTTTCCAAAAATGAGATTCGCTATTTTAAAAATGATTCGCCCAAATTCTATAGGATAAAATTATTTTACCTTAAAAATCGCCAAAATTTTATAAAAACTATATAAAATACTTATAAATTTGAATATTTTTACAAAAATATCGCCAATCATTTATAGTTGGCATATGAAGGATTAGTAAGATTCGCCAAGGTTTCTACATTTTAAAATAAATCTCCATCCTTAAAATCATCCCTGTGAGTGATTCATTGATGTCAATGGATTGATTGATAGGCTTGATTGATTGATGATTGATGAACAATGTATATGTATTTTACTTGATGAGAATGATAGATGTCAAGTGGGAACCAATCGATGAAGATGGATCAATGGATTGTCATTCATACATGATGAAGATGGATTCTTTGATATATGATGCATAGCTGTATTGATGAAATGATGAATCATTATTTTCCTATCATGGTTGATAATAAGTACAAATGGAGGAACTCCAAAGTTGTCCCCTTATGGTGAAATCCCTCACAGGAAGACGCTTTGCGGTTTAGTTATGGTTGGAGAACCCATGCTTGTATGTGGAATAATGAGATGAAGATCAGTGAAGTTGTTGGTGAAACTATCCTAGATGGATAGTGCTTGTCATGTAATTTTTGGTGGTATGTGGAATGTCACATAACTCCTTATGGTTTGAGAGTTATGGCCTCACGAAGTTGGAGGACCCTCATATGTTGGCTTGAAGCTCCTATAGGTCAAAGAAGTCAAAGAGATTGCAAAGAATAAGTTATTATTTAAATGATAAAGTAAAGTGACAAAGTCAAGGTGGATTATTTAAATAATAAAGAGAAGTGGAAAATCAAGAAAGATTATTTAAATGATAAAGTAAGGTGACAAAATCAAGAAGGAATATTTAAATGATAAAGTATTGGAAAAATTTCTATTTATGGAAAGTGGTTAACCCTAAAATATGGAAAATAGGTTAAGTGACCTAGAAATGGGTTAAGTGACCTAAAAGATGAAGAATATAAATAAGAGGCAAGGGTCTCTTGTGAAAGGTACTTTTTGGTGAAGGTATCTTAAGCATGATTGAAGATCTATTCTGAGAGAGAGAGCGTGAGGAGGATCTCATGGACACATCAAAGTTTTGGCAATGTCTGAGATCTTGATGAAAAAAGTCTCGAAGCTTCAGAAACCCCAGTTTCTGAGGTATACGCGGGTTGTAATGGGCCAGGGAACGTACACACACGGGCTATATGAGGACAGGGCACATACAATAGATAAAATCATGGAGATTTTTGTTTGAGCTGATGACTGGTTATTGAAGATTGGAGCAGGTTCCAGATCTACACTCTATGGGCTCAGATCTGCCACATAGATTCTGGTATGGTGATATTATTGAATTGATGGATATTCTTGTTTGTTTGGTGAATGCTTAAGGCATTCTTGGTATGATTGTTATGATATGGTTTGAGTTGGTTGATGGAGTGAGAAACACTCTTATGATTCAGTGTTGATATGATACTGGTTGTTTACACATGTTTGAGTAGCATTTATATTATATGATTGAGAAGCATAAATAAACTATTGGAGGGCTTGGATGTGTTATGACTGGATGGTGGTCAGTTTGGACAGTGAAAGACAAAAGAGAATGTGATTGCAGGGAGCAGAGGATCTGAGCATATGAAGCAAAGAAAAACCGTAGTTGCTCAGAAGTACACACGTGTTGCATTATAGATTGGTCGCATACATACGCAGAATGTAGTAAGCCAGGGTGCATACACATGCGGGTTGCACTACTGACAGGTCGCATGCCTATGACAGATTGATATCTGTGGAGGATTGTTTCCTCATCTCAGTTTGTGCTGAGGATGTAAGCTAAGTATTGCATATAGAGCTGGTGGTCTTGTAGAGTTGTACTCTATTCAGTTGTTACTGATAAACCCCAAGTATTGTAGTCCGTAATAAAAAAAAAATGTACATACATATTGTGTTCTTTGAGTTCCTTGTGGTGATGACTTGTTGATGATATACTGTTGATATGTGTTCACATCTAACTGGTTATAAATGACAACAATGAATAATGAGTTAATGGTGATTATTAATTAATGAGTTTTTGTGTAAGAGGGAAGTTTTGGGAAAAAGATTCCCACACTCATTCACCCCCCCCCCTCTAAGCGTGGTAGGTGTGTCCAACATCTAGATGTAAATTATTTCACATAAGGGTCATAATGAAGCATACTAAGGTCGACACATTGATAGATAGTGGATCTCAATCTAACTTGATTTCCTAGGAATTGGTTAAACAATTGGGATTAAACACTCAGATGCATCATAAACCTTACTCACTTAAATGGATAATAAACAATCATAAATTGCACATAATAAAGCAATGCACTTTAAAATTTGCAATTTCATCAAAGTTTTTGGATGAGGTAACGTGTGATGTGGTGCCACTCAATGAATGTGGAATGGTCTTAGGCAGTCCTTATTTGTATGATCGCAAATCAATCTTCTACAGGGAATGCAATCAATATCACTTAATCAAAGAAGGCAATGAATATGTTGTACATGCTCATCACTTAAAATCAAATCAATCTCTTCAAACAATGGAACAATTAAGGAAGGAAGCTCATGCAAGCAACACACCTATAATTGTGCCAAATCAAGCAATTGATCTTAAGCATGAACATGAGATGATTGTAGAATGGAAGTTCAATCATACTTTGCTTCAAGATAAGATAATGTCATGCAGGTACTACAAACATATTAGCTCATTTGCAGTCATATTTTTGATGTTATCATTGCTAATTTTTTCAACATAGATGGTAGTGGCTTCAGTAAGATGTGACAGAGTACAAGATAATGCTTACAATTCTTTTAAACTTTTATGAACACCAAAATGCTACTTTCTGTGGTGGATGGTCTTTTAAAGGAACAAAACATGATAACCTTTGTTAAAGTAGGCTTTTCATGCAAGACATTTTGTCAATTGACCACTGGTTGACAGACTAATTTGAGCAGGGAAATGTCGTGGGCACCCAACTGCTTGGCCACAGGGCTAGGCCCTCGCGGCCAAATCAAAGTCCAGTGGACTGTGACTTGGCTGCGAAGGCCTAGCCCTGTGGCCAGGCAGTTGGCATGTCCATGACATTTCCCTGAATGAACACCTAATTAATTAAATTTTAATTTAAAAAAATAAATTAAAATTGGCAGAAAACTAAAAATAAAACTAAAATTAAATTAAAATAAAAGTAAAAGTAAAATTAAAATAAAAAAGTAAAAGTAAATCTAATTTGAACAGGGCAATGTCATGGGCACCCAACTATTTGGCCACAGGGCTAGGCCCTCGCGACCAAGTCACAGTCCACTGGACTGTGACTTGGCTGTGAAGACCTAGCCCTATGGCTAGGTAGTTGGCGTGCCCACGACATTGCCCTTTTCGGCCTCCTAATTAATTAAATTTTAATTAAAAAAAACTAAATAAAATTTGGCAGAAAACTAAAAATAAAACAAAATTTAAAATTAAAATAAAACTAAAGATAAAATTAAAATAAAAAACTAAAACTAAAACTAAAACTAAAATACAAATGAAAATCTAAAATTAAAAACTAAAACGAAAACATGGAGAAATACTTGAAACTCGCAGATAGCTCGCCAAAATGGCCTCTGCGCCAACACGACCACTGCACCCAAAAGATCACAAGACCTTTGTGCCAAAATATCACACATCTTCACTCACGACCTCTATGCCAAAAGCTCACACTTCTGCATCAAACACTCACAGACCTCTGCGCTCACACCTCTATGCTAAATGTTCACAGACCTCTGCGCTCATGACCTCTACCACAAAATCTCACACCTCTATGCCAAACGCTCATAGACCTCTACGCTCATGACCTCACAAATGCTCACGGACGCACTAAAATGCCAAGAAATTTTGAAAATCATTCGAAATCGACGTGCGGTTTATATAAAAACATTCTTTCGTCCGAAAAATTGTTCGCTCGAACAATCTTTCGGTCGAAACATTGTTCGGTCGGAATATTTTTCGGCCAAAAACATATTTCCGGATGGAAAAAATCCATTCGACTTAATTTTTACATGCAAATCAAGGGTTCCGTCACTGCACCATTCAATTTGACATTCCACTTTTTGGCCGACAACTAGTTCGGTCGAAACAAATATCTTTCGGTCGAAAAATAATATTAGTTCAGCCGAAAAAATGTTTTTTAGAATTTTGGAGATCTGATTGTCACAAAAGTGTTACCCACTTTAGTGATTTCACCCAAATGTCATTACTCGAAGAACTATCCTTCTTTCTGGTTCTTCAGATACGTCAAAGAAATCAAGAAATTTTTATTTCTCAAACTAGGTATATCATATAAATGCTAAAGAGGTGTGGAATGGAAGATTGGAAACCGATTATCACTTCCATTAAAACTAGTTGAAAGTTGACCAAAGATGATGACTCAAAGTCTATAGATGTAACGTCCCGCTCTGGCACACTGAGCGAACTTATTCTTTGAGGACACTTGCTCGCAAGTGATCTGGATTATTATGATATAAAACATTTGACTTTGATTATGATGCGTTATGGGTAGATGACATGTTGTTTACTGCATTGACATAGACAGTGTTCGACAACACAGGTATTCCAACAGAGGACGAACACCTTCAATAACCACTCACATAACCAGATCAAAGATCAACACACCGAGTTTTCACGTGGTGAAACCCCTACGGGGAAACATCCACGGCCCCAGCCAATGCGGCCACTTGGAGTAGTTTATTAATGCAAAGAAAAATATTACAGAGAGATTTTACAAGAGAGTTTCTCACAATCGATCATCGACAAATGACCCTCCATTCTCTTTAAATATAGATCATGGACCAATCGGGTGTTAAGCCACGAATCAATGGACATTAATATCGAGGAGAGTATGAACTATCAGATCACTCTATGTCGGGAACATATCGTGACTGTCATATTTCCTAACTACAAATGCATACTAATGCATACTAAAGAAACACACTTTTACCTAACGACATATTAGACCAAGTAGATCTTAACTAACTCCTAAGTGTCTAAATATCCTAACATGCCCCCTTAAGAACAACTTGGGATAGGATTGAAGGATTTACAATAATGACACAATAGGATAAGGAAGGAGGCATTAGAGCCTATCCCCCCTTAATGACATCTTCCTGAACTCCTAACATAGATCGAAGTTTGGAAAACTCTGCTTCTGTAAGAGACTTTGTGAAAATGTCTGCAACTTGATCTTTTGTAGGGCAAAAGAGTACTTCAATAACTTGATCTTGAATGAGCTTTCTGATGAAGTGCATGTGTAACTCGATGTGTTTGCTACGTTGATGTTGAACTGGGTCTTTGGCGAGCTTGATGGCACTTTGATTGTCACACCAAAGTTTGGTCGGATGCTGGTGCTGGAATCCAAACTCTGAAAGGATCTATCGAAGCCATAGGGCTTCCTGACTTGCATTTACTGCTGCCCAGTACTCTGCTTCTGCTGAAGAAAGTGCAATAGCCTGTTGTTTCTTATAGGCCCAAGTGACATGTCCTGAACCAAGGCTGAAAACATAACCTACAGTAGACTTCCGATCATCGAGGTCGCCAGCCTAATCTGAATCAGTGAAACCAACCAATAAGGGAGTCCCCCCTGAACTGTAATGTATCCCAAAATGAACAGTACCACGGACATAGCAAAGTATCCTTTTTGCTGCTTTCCAATGGATTTCATGGGGTGTTTGCATATATCGGGCAACAAGACCAACAACAAAGGAAATATCAGGATGGGTATGAGTCAAGTATAAGAGGCTACCAACTAACTGACGATACAGGGTGGCATCAACTTCAGGAGAAGTA
>ML858524.1:7758-28868 GCA_009831015.1 Picea engelmannii
TATCATATCTGTGAGACAAAATACTAGATCAATAGTAGATATCCAAATCAGTTGGATCAAGGATATTTCAGTGGTATTAGAGCTTTAGTCCTTCCATCATGTGACTAAAGAGGATGAGTGCAACATAAGACCCAGATGACCATATATATATTGTTTAAACCATAATGTATAACATGCACATGTGACAATCACAAAACATCTCAAACACATAACTAAAACACATCCAGAAACCCCCAGAGTATCATATTTGAAGATAAAACACAACCAGAAAGCCCCAGAGTATCATATATGTGAGACAAAATACTAGATCAATAGTAGATATCCAAATCAGTTGGATCAAGGATATTTCAGTGGTATTAGAGCTTTAGTCCTTCCATCATGTGACTAAAGAGGATGAGTGCAACATAAGACCCAGATGACCATGAGCACGTAGGTGACGAATATGTCACTTATAACAGGCACAAGGAAAGAAGGCCTAGGCCTGACTTTCCTCATTTCCCTCCCAGCTTAGAGGAAGAGGAAGAGGCACACAGAGAAGCAAAGATAAGAACAGAGTGTGAGGTTGAGCGCGAGGCAGAGAGGATGCTAGGAGACATATATGAGTGACCATAGGGTAGTGGTAAGGCCCCCATGGAACCAGAGGCAACTTTCATGTAGGTTATCAACGACATGTTAGCTAGTCAGCAGACCATGTCTTAGTCCTTGGCATAGGTGGATGATAGATTGGCTATGGTGGGCACCTCGGGCACACAAGCCCCACATGCAACATAGGGGAACTCAGGGGCAAGAAGTAGACCCTAGTCACCCACTCGCACATACACCTCTGCGAGTAGGATCCCCAGACCTTTGTTTCCCAGTTTCCAAAGGGCACCCCTGGTAGCATCACAACTGCCAATAACACAGAGGTCGCCCACTCATGTAGAGGACATTACAAAGTATCGGAGGGAGTATGCAACATTGGGTCGTGACTTCCATCAGGACATGACCCTAGTCGAGTATTGTGGACTCAGACTCAGGAACCACCCCAGAGAGACACAGAGAGGAGGGTCGCAATAGCAGCAGGGTCATAACATTGATTTCATCCGGAAAGTTGGTAAATTCACCATACCTTCTTTCGATGGATCGTCCAAATGCACTGCCAGAGATTGGGTATAGAAGATAGACACATACTACAATCTCAACCAGATGACCGAGACAAAGGCCATTAGTTTCAATACCTTACACTTGGAGGGTGAGGCACACGAGTGGTGGTATCATGGATTGGTGACATTGGACCACAATCGCATCACCTCCTACAGGGAGTTCACAAAGAGACTCATGGACAGATTTGACAGGAGGGATCTAGAGATCCATTTCAGAGATCTAGCCCCGTTGAGACAAACTGGCACAACAGAGGATTTCATCTCAGAGTTTCAGTGGGTAGTAGTGGAAGTGACAGATATATATGAGCCCCAACTGATCATGTTATTCACAGAAGGGATCACAGAACCCTTAAGAGAATGGGTGAAGTCATACCGACCTCACACCTTGCAAGATTCCATCCTATGCACTAGAGATTTGGAAGACTCAGTGCCAAAAACTAAAACCTTTTCCAAACCCTTCATACCACAGAAGGATCGAGACCAGAAGCCATTCTAGAGAGAATGGAAGAGCAAGGAGAAGTTGGTTGATGAGACGAGGCGAGAGCTTATGAGGAAGAATATTTTCTTCAACTACAGATATCCTTGGCTCCCAGGCCATAGGTGCATGGACAAGGGAGAGATTCACTATATTGAGGTGGCAGTAGAGAGTGTGGACAGTGAGGAGGAGGATCAGGATAGTGGATGCACTAGCTCAGAGGAGGAGTCAGAGCAGGCAGAGGAACAACCTCCCCGTATACCACCAACACTGGCAGGGGCTCACCCACCGTTAGTTCCACAAACTTCTGAGCAGGGTAGCAAACAGAAACCATCAAAGGGAGGAGTCATAACAACCCTAGTTTTCCCAGGTATGACACCCTCTGGATCATAGGGACTATTTAGGGGAAATGGGAAATCATCATGATAGATGGTGGCACCACCCACAACTTCATCGATGCTTCATCAGTATCGAGACAATACCTTCAGAAAGAGGAGTTTGAGGGATTTGATGTCGCATTAGTAGATGGCCATACCATGGAGTGTCTATACAGAGTTTCGGACTTGGAGATAAATTTGGGAAACTACACCGTGAGAGATAAATTTTATGTGGTTGACCTATCATACACAGATGTGGTTTTGGGAGTCCAGTGGTTGATCACCTTGGGTAAAATTACCACCAACTGCCAAACCTTAGAGATGGGATTCAGAGACAGTGACAGGAAGAGGGTTGTCTTGAGGGGCATGTCGACAGGAGCACCCTGGACAGTCTCAACTAAGAGGATGGAGAGGATCTTCAGGCATGGGGAGGAAACATTTGTTGTAGAGTGCTTAATCACTACACGAAAGGATTCTGAGGGTCGACAACAGTATCAGACAAAGATCAGGAACTTGTTGGGACGACATCAACAGGTTTTTGGTTTGATTCCTCTAGGGAGACCGCCAGACAAGGGATTTGAGCATACCATTGAGTTGGAGGAGGGGGCCAAACCCATGATCACCCCCCCTATCGTCATCCTAAGAGGTTCAAGGATGAGATATAAAAAGAAATCAAGGAATTGATGGAGATGGGACACATCAGACCTAGTAGTAGTCCATTCGCCTATTTAGTGTCTTAGTCCTGAAGAAGGATGGAACCATAAGGATGTGCATCGATTACCAGGCCTTGAATAAGAAAACCATAAAGAACCGATATCATATCCCTCGCATTGACAATTTGATGGATGAGATGCATGGGGCAATTTTATTCTCAAAGATTGATCTACACTTTGGATATCATCAGATCAACATCAAGGAGCAGGACATAGAGAAGACAACATTTTAGTGTCATTTTGGCCATTTCGAGTGTCTGGTTATGCCATTCGGGCTAACCAATGCACCAACTACATTCCAATCTTGCATGAACCACATATTCAAGGGGCAGTTGAGGAAATCAGTTTTGGTTTTCTTCAATGACACTTTGGTTTATAGCAATACATTGCAGGAGCATATGGGGCACTTGGAAGAGGTGTTGAGCATCATGGAGGCGCAGTCACTATACGCCAAAGAGTCCAAGTGTGAGTTCGGGATGACATAGTTTCTTTACTTGGGCCACATCATCAATGCACAGGGGGTTCAAGTACATCAGGAGAAGATCATGGCCATTTTGGATTGGCCAACACCAAGGAGTTTGACAGAGTTAAAGAGATTCTTTGGGCTATGCAGCTATTACAAGAGGTTTGTTAGGGGTTTTTCACAGTTAAGAGCACCACTCACAGATTTGACCAAGAAGGGTTCCTTTCAGTGGATAGAGGAGTCACATCATACATTTGAGAAGATGAAGTAGGTTATGATCACATGCCTTGTTCTAGCCCTTCTAGACTTCTTGCAGTCGTTCGTCTTGGAGTGCAACGCATGATCTTGGAGTGTGATGCATCAAGAGTGGGGATTAGAGCAGTGTTGATGCAGGGCGGCCATCCCATTTTGTTTCAGAGAAGGAATCTTAGTGATTCAGAGTGACTCTACTCTATTTACAGCAAGGAAATGCTAGCAAGCATGCACTCCTTAACCAAATTTAGGCAGTATTTGGTAGGTAGCGGATTTGTAGTGAAGACTGGTCACAACAGTCTCAAGTATTTCCTGGATCAGAAAGACCTCAGTGAGAGACAACAGAAGTGGGTCTCGAAGATCCAAGTTTTTGACTTTGACATTGAGTATGTCAAAGGAAAAAGGAACATTGTGGACAATGCCTTGTTCAGGAGGCCACTAGGGTGTTCGATGATGGACATTTGCATAGATTGGAAATAACACTTTTTGGTGGAATATTCCAAAAACAAATTTGTTTGTGAGGTGATGGATGGACAAGTGGTTGATGATAGATACCGGATACTAGATGACATCATTTTCTACAAGGACCGGATCTACTTGGTTCCAGAATCTACCTTAAAGGGGAAGATTTTGAAGCTGTGTCATGATTCGCCTACAGTAGGGCACCGGGGGTACTTCAAAACTTACAGGCAGATTAGGGAGAGATTCTTGTGGAAGGGTCTCAAGGATGATGTACTGAAGCACATCCGGGAGTGCACGAATTTTCAGCAGAACAAGTCAAATAAGACACACCCAACAAGGTTACTTCAGACTCTACCCATTCCAAAGAAGAAATGGGAGAGCATTTCTATGGATTTCATCACAGGTCTCCCTCGCGTGCAGGGAAGGGACTGTATATTTATGGTGGTCAACATGATGACCAACTTTGCACATTTATTTTCCATACCCACAGACTACAAGGCCATACAGGTAGAAGATTTGTTTTTCAGAGAGGTGTTCAAATTGCATGGCCTACTCAAGCAAATAGTCAGTGATAGAGATGGGCGCTTCATCAACGCATTTTTACAAGAGATTTTTTGGTTGATAGGCACAAATCTAGCCACGAGTACCAACTACCACCCATAGACAGATGGACAGATAGAGATTGTCAACAAATGGGTGGAGGGGTATCTGAGGAACTATGTGAGAGGACAACAACGCACATGGGTGAGGTGGTTGCACATGGGTGAGTACTGTTACAACACGACTCACCATATGTCTATCAGGATGTCACCATTTAGAGCATTGTATGGATACGATGCACCCACTTTTGTGGAGACTATATTTGGGGATAGCAGGGTCTCGGGGGCCAAATATTGGGTGGAGGAGAGCCAAAGGATTCTATGGGCAGTGAAGGAAAACTTACAGGAAGCACAAAACCAACAAAATATCTATGTATATAGGCAGAGGTTTGAGCACAATTTCGAGGTTGGGGACTTGGTTTTTCTGCGGTTACAACCATACCCACAGTCCTCCTTGAAGAGGAGAAAAGCAGAGAAACTGAAGCCGAGATTTTATGGGCCATATAGAGTCATCAAGAGGGTAGGCGAGGTGGCATACGAGCTAGAGATACCATAGAGTAGCAAGATTCATAACNATTGTATGGATACGATGCACCCACTTTTGTGGAGACTATATTTGGGGATAGCAGGGTCTCGGGGGCCAAATATTGGGTGGAGGAGAGCCAAAGGATTCTATGGGCAGTGAAGGAAAACTTACAGGAAGCACAAAACCAACAAAATATCTATGTATATAGGCAGAGGTTTGAGCACAATTTCGAGGTTGGGGACTTGGTTTTTCTGCGGTTACAACCATACCCACAGTCCTCCTTGAAGAGGAGAAAAGCAGAGAAACTGAAGCCGAGATTTTATGGGCCATATAGAGTCATCAAGAGGGTAGGCGAGGTGGCATACGAGCTAGAGATACCATAGAGTAGCAAGATTCATAACGTCTTTCACGTTTCTTGCCTTAAAAAGGCAGTGGGACAACATATCAACACTTCAGAGGAGTTTCCACCCTTAGATGAGGAGGGTCAGTTGGAGTTACTGCTAGAGGAGGTGCTCGAGAAAAGAGAGCGCGGGTTGAGGAACAAGGTCATCAGGGAGTGCTTGGTTAGATGGAGGGGACTTCATGTGGAGGATGCCACGTGGGAGGGGGAGCATATTTTGCAGCACCCAGGATTGATGTTTCTTAAGGACAAGAAATATCGGGAAGGGAGGACTGTGATGTCTCGTTCCCAAGAGTAGGCCAACAGGGAGTGACTTAGTAGTCTATTTGTTCTCGTAGACTATATTCAGGCACAAACAGGGAACAAGAGGAGAAATAAGGGAGAATTGATGGCTAAACGATGAATCAAGCCAAAAAACATAGGAAAATTCACTTAAGCCTAAGTCAATAGAGAAATAGAACGAAAAGGTGTTAAGGGGGGACTTAATTAATTAATTACTCAACTTAGGAGGGAAAGCACCTAGCTTAAGTGAGGTTAATGGTGAATTAGATCAGGAAGAGTGTAGGAATTCGACCTAATTCCTCATTATGCTATGTTATGATTTGATGTTGAGAGAGTTCCCAGAGGAGGAGATTCGACTTCTACTGTTTTGTGGATTTCTGGAGGAAACCATCAACATTGATCGGTTTCGGTGTTGACAAACACACCCTATCCCATTGGAGATACCATCCAGGTATTTCACCGTGTGATTCAGCAGTATCCAGTTTACAGTGTTGCACAACTCAACCAGTGAGGGCGCAAGTCAGAGGGAGGGTTTGTGTAGCTGCAAGATATCAGAGCTCGTATTGCATATCCCTTCTGACCCAGTTGAGTTCCAGCCAGGGTGCATAGATTGAGCCACCTCCCATCATATTATGACGGTGGAATCTTTCTGGGCGCTGCATTCAGCCATCCAGGGTGCAACTCTTGTGGAAGGATAGTTGGGGTTATAAACAGAGTATCATATCAGATCCAAGGAAACCCCTCCGACCCAGTTCATCATTAGCCAGGGTGATCATTTTGAGTCATATAGTAGTTGGTTCCGTTGGGGGAATCATTTGGGCACACTCCGAGAGTCCAGGAGGTGCGCAGACTCCCAGGAGGTGAGATCTAGAGCCTCAAAAGACAATTTTCCATCCGACAGTCTCCAGGATCGTTCTAGAGGCTAGGATGCTTCTATTGAGACAGTTTTCAACTCATTCCGATGGTTACAACCTTCCGGACGAGTTTTCTAGTTTGTAGCGGTTATCGTGCTTCGTCAGAACTGCCAATTTTTCCGATTTATTCGTGCATGCATAAGATCTGCCTTCATATTCTGGTCACATGTATTTTATGTTATTTTCTTGTATTCTAGTGACGATCCATGAGATCTAACTGATGGCTATTTTCTATATTTCCAGTATTTCATTGTATTTCCCTGCTTAAATATCATAGTACATATTATTGGGCGGTTGTTGTTCCTTATTTCCGCATGCATCATATATATATTGTTTAAACCATAATGTATAACATGCACATGCGACAATCACAAAACATCTCAAGCACATAATTAAAATGCATCTAGAAACCCCCAGAGTATCATATCTGAAGATAAAATGCATCCAAAAACCCCTAGAGTATCAGATCCATGAGACTGAATACTAGATCAGCAGTAGATATCCAGATTAGCTGGATCAAGGATATTTCAAATTCAATACAATGAATATAAAATTTGATATATAGTGAGATAGGAAAAGATTTGTGACCTTTCAATCACAAACCAATATAATAATATTAATAAAATTGATAATAATAATGATATAAATCAAGATTATAGATTAATTTCTTTAAAATTGAATTAAAGGCAAAGAAGAGACATTTTTATTATCCCCTCTTAATAACAACTCATTTCATCCCAAATAAAATATGAAAATTTCAAATTTAAACATTTATATTATCCCATCTTAATAACAACTTTATTCATCCCAAATAGAATATGAAAATTTCAAATTTGGTATCTCTTAAAGATTTGATAAATATACTTAAAATATAATGCTTACTGGAATGATACTCCATACGAATATCACCCACTTTTGGAGCAACTGCTGAATAGCGTGATGAAAGATGCTAACCACATATTTAACAAGAAGAAAATGTGTAAACAATATATTATCAAAGAATCTATCTTTCGAATTATGACCTTTCAAAAACACCTCTTGACAAACTCCTTTAAAATTGGCAAAGGCAACACAAGTTTCAATTGAGACATACTTAAGAATTATAACCTCCAAAATACCTTCATGAAAACCTCTTTAAAATAGAAAAAACAAAACCAAAAAAACAAAAACATAAGTTTAAATGAGTATTTTCACAATTGTGGTTTGAAATTGGTAAAGGCAACACAAGTTTCAATTGAGAGACATACTTTAAAATTGTAACCTCCAAAATACCTTATTGAAAAGCTCTTTAAAATAAAATAAAAGAAAACATAAGTTTAAATGACTATATTCACAATTGGTCACAATAGGAATGAATTTCCATAATGTTGTTAATAAACAATCATTAAAATTAAAAAAATTAAGCATTATGAAAAATGCATGTTTAAGGTCAAAGTGATTCAACAAATATGTCTCAAAGAGGTAATAATGAAAATAAAAAAGAATTAATAAAGAAAAAAAACCCAAAAGACTGGGCAACACAATATTGAATGAAAAACTAAATAAAAAATCCAGGCAACACAATATTGAATAGGCAACACAATATTGAATGAAAAACTAAATAAAAATTCCAAATGGCCTTTCCATTATAAAACATGCACAAGAGGTAATGATAAAAATTCAAAAAACTATTAAAACAAAAAAATTCAAAAAACTTGGCAACACAATATTGAATGAAAAACTAAATAAAAATTCCAAACACCACATGTGATAATATGGCCTTCCCATTATAAAACATACACATATATGGAAAAGAAAAAAGAAAAGGAAAAAAAAATAATAATACAGTGACACAATCGTAAAAAAGTGATAAGGACCATTATAAAACATGCACATATGTGAAAAAAAAGGAAAGGAAAGGAACCATAAAAAAAAAAAATGCAAAAAAAAAGGAAAGGAAAAAAACCATAAAAAAATGCTAAAAATTTACTATAACGAGACAATCGTCAAAAAAGTGATAAGGACTATACAATTGTATAGTGAAAAAAACTTGTTGATAATATGTCCTCAATAAAGTTATCAAATATTGCCATGATCAATCATTAATACATCCATACAAGTTTGAGCATTGGGTGTCAATTCAAAATTCTATTATTTTTGCTTTTTAATTATTAGTTCCTGCCAGAGGGACTATAGCTATGAATTTATTGCTGATCATATCATATATAAGTTGTTGTTGAATTTAAAATTTTGTTGAATTATCTATAATTTTAGAGTATAGTTTCAATTTTTTTATTAAATAATAAAATTAATATGGTTTTATTTTGATTTTTATTGAATATGAATTTCGAGGTATTATTGCAGACCTGCTCTATCGACATTTCATGTATTTAATAATTTATTATCGAGGGTGAAGTTTTATTTTTATTTAAAGTAAATTGTATTTTGAGTAAAATCTGATCTTGTTTACGAATCACGAGGTGTCAATTTGTCCTTCCCATTGCCCAAGGTAATTAATGTCTGTTGCTACCAATCACTGCGATCTGCATTATTATTTAGTAATATTATTACATAGTAAAATGATTTTCATGTGAGAATAAAGAATTTATCTACTCATCTTCTGCTTCACTTCAAATTGCTTCATCTCCACTTTAAACTACATTTAATGTTTCCATGGATTGGCAGTTAGACGGTGGTAATTCTATTCTGCCCGTTGTATAATGATTTTAATTCTACAACAGTCGTATCTCAACTACTATTATGGCCCTGATAGTTGGTACTCAATGGTTTTTAATTTGAAAAACTCGATGTTTATTTAAAATTGGAGAGGATAAGTATCAACGTGCAGGACTCAGCGTTAAAACCTCATCCAACAATCAATATATGATATATCCGTTGAAAAAATAACTTGAAGTATTAAGAATGGACAGGGGTAAAGGACAATAAAAATGTAAATTTCATATATTTAAAAATTCATAATTATATATATTTTTATTAAAAAATTATTGATAAAAAATAATAAAAATCGATATTAAATAAAATAATTTGAAAATATTTTTTCAAAAATTAATAATTCATATAATTAATTTTATAAAATTATTTATATATAAAAATAATTTTTTAAATAAATATTACATAATTATTATTATTATATTTCTCTATACATATATTGTGAGTATGATAATAATAACTATTACCTAAAAGGTTGGTCATTCAACCTCTGTCTAAGTAACTACCACACTCATGCATATGTGGGTTTTGTGATTTTGTAAAGAAGATGCTAACTACTAAGCTTTGATGTATTTGATTGGTACACTTTATATGGTGTAATTWTGATAAGACAATATTTTGTGATATATATTATATAAATTAAAATAGATATGATCAAAATTGAAATGTTTAATTTTTTTTTTCAATTTTTTTAAATGCAATTTGCATTTGGCTCTCTCTATTTAATTGGAATGGGAAGTTTAGGTTAATCTCAAAACTATATTGCAGCCACAATAAAGTATTAAAGTGGCCATGACCACAACTACAATAAAGTACGAAAGTGGCAAATCTGTAAGATGGTGTAGTTATTTGTGTTAATTTTTCTCGTTTAAAATCCTCAGAAGTTGAATTCTTTTAAGACTATGAAGCTAGCACTTAGTTAGTATATTGTTGATGTTTCACAGTTCAGAATCTTAGTCTTTTAAATAATAGTCCTCCCGAATTCCCATTTCCAAATCTACTTGGCAGGGACTACGTTGCCATGCAACTCTTGTTAATTTATAAGTTTAACTATGATAATAATAATGACTCCTAGGTTAAAATTATAATGTATTTAGTTAATATGATTAAAATGTAGATATATATTAAATGTGGAAGTTAAGATATATATTGTTCACTAATTAGTAGGTGTATAATATGGTTCGTTTGGATCTATAATAGAAGTATATGGTGCAAGTTTTGGGTTTTGTGAATTAATAATAGTAAAAGGACTAAAGAGTATGGAAATGAAGTATCAAGATATGCAATACCTACTTTTAATAGTTTAATTGTAGTTTTAATAAGTGTTGCATGGCAGCGTAGTCCCTCCCAGGTTGGAATGGGAATAAATGCTACGGCGGGACCGAGTACAGAGACATGAGAAGCAAGTGGAAGTACACGTGGTATCCATGCAAAGAACGACTTTGTGGTAGTGGGTGCATCACGCTTAATCTAGAATATTAAACAAAGGTTGGATCTATTTCATATTTTTGGAGCAACAAAGGTCCATGTTTTCTTTGAAGTCTATAAAAAATCTGAAATCTTCTCCATGTTTCTGAAGTATAGATATTAAAAATTCAAATACAATAGAATAGGCATAAATGAAATGGTTCCAAGATCTTTCAGCGTATTTGAAGATGAGTAGGCATGAAAATGTTGCAGATAACAACACTAAAAAAATAACTTCGAAGTATGTGTGTATCATATGCAATTTTTTTTATAGTATAGGAAAGATTTAACATTTAAAAAGTGCTATGATGTTGGTTTTTCTAGACACAAAAAATTTAGCATTCAAATATTTCTTGAAGTCTATCAAAAATCTGGAATATGTTTCATATTTATGAAGCATAGATATTAAAAATTCAAATACAATAGAATATGCATAAATGAAATGGTTCCAAGATCTTTCAATGTATTTGAAGATGAGTAGGCATGAAAATGTTGCAGATAACAACACAAAAAAAATAACTTCGAAGTATGTGTGTATCATATACATTTTTTTTTTATAGTACAAGAAAGATTTAACATTTAAAAAAGTGCTATGATGTTGGTTTTTCTGGACACAAAAAATTTAGTAATCAAATATTTCTGGAATCTGTTCCATATTTCTGTTTCTGTTCCAAACATTCAAACACATAGAATATTAATAATTTCTTGCAACAAAGGTATTTCCGAAGCATACATATTAAACATTCAAATACAATAGAATACTAATAATGTCTTGCAACAAAGGTTCCTGGACACAAAACATTTAACATTCCCGTATTAGTTTTCTTTGAGATTTATAAAAAAATTAATGATGTTTGTTACATATTTCTGGAATCTGTTTCATATTTCTAGAAATTTAAATGTGTTTGTCTAGTAGATCGGGATTGGGGCTCCCGCAGACCATAAAAAGAAATAAGTACAAGAATTAGGAATGTAGAAAGAAGAAGTGCATGACGGTAGAGAGGAAGACCTAAAAAGAAGAAATTGGAAGTTATGAGTGTTTGGTTAGAGTTTTCTATTTAAAGAGGTATAATAACTGGATTGATAAAGAAAACAAGATGAAATCAGTATAGAATTACTATGAAGCCGATGTGTTTTTGTTGATGTCGTCAATGGTCACTGCAATCATGTCAACCAGTTGTTGCCCTTCCTGGATGAGGTTGTCCATTCTCCGTTGGAACCATTCTTCAATGTAGCTTCTCATGGGGGCCACGTTGATTTCATCCTGGACTTCTATGTTGAAAAAGTTGTTTTCTAATTTCCTTAGATCCATTGAAATACTATGCAGACTCTGTTTAATTTTCTCATTATGTGTTGAATAGTCCAATACCCAACTCTCGAGCTCATCTACACGATATTCAACGATGCTATAAAACTTTTTGAAAGACAACCCCTTTAAAATATCAAGTTGTTCATCAAAGGCTTCTCTGGTCATTGACAAGGATTTGAGAATTAAGTTTGGGTCTTGAACCTCGTTGGTATTTCCGGCTAAGTCTATTTGGACCAAGTTTGTGAATAAGTCTTCCTTTTCTAATATGGCTTGTTTACATGATTCGACAATGAGCTCCAGGTTATTAACTTTATTTTTCTAGCATGCTTTTAATTTTTTGGTGCGCTTTGGGGAGGGGAGATTCTCTTGTCTTGTTTTCAGATCCAAGGTGTTGATGACATGGTTGGAAAAATGGGTCAGCACTTGTTCATGTTGATCATTTTTTGAATTCTCCTGCAAATGTTCCTACAAATCATTTGCCCTCTTTCAGAAGGAAGCTATATTTTGCGATGTTTCCTGGGCTTTTAGTAATTAGCTGCATTATTTTCTTGATGTTATTCTCTACAAGGGCTCTAGACGATGGAAGGAGGGTGGATGATACTTTTATCTTGGCTGTAGTGGTAGCATACACGTTTTTAGCTAAAGGACTAACAAACTTTGGGGTAGCAATGCAAGCCTCCTCAAATTCCTTGAGGCGGTCTTCCAGTCTGGCATTCTCCGCTTCAATTCCTCCAATGTAATCATAAAGAGCATCATCGATTACGCGGTGAAATAGGGATATTTGGGACGACCGCATTTTCCTAAAGTTAATCTCTGCGCGATATTTTCCTTTCCTATTTGTTACATCTCTCTTTTCAATGACCATATTTTTAGATTGGTTGTCAAAAATAGCGCTTTGGAATACAAAGGATTCATCTTCATCAAAAATGTCAGTCTCAACTATTTCCATTGTGGATGGACCAAATTTGTGCATGTGCTCAGTTTCAATTTCAAGTTGCAACTGCTCACTTTCAATTTCGGGTTCGTCCCCCTGCCCTACATTATTTTTTCTCTTCTTCGTCAGTGGAATTTTGTGAGAATTATCAATTTTTATGCGAGCAGGGTTCTTATCTCCTCCTTCATTTGAAGATTTATGGGTTGCTTTCTTACTGGGGTGGGTCGTTGAAGCAGTGCTCCTTTTTCGTGCTCTTGGGAGTGCTGGCAGGGGACTGGGAACTTTTCTCACCGGATACTTTTCCTTATTATCTTTACAATTCAGTCACGCTTTGCAATGTCTCTATGTCGCATTCGCCAGAATCAGGATTGTTGTCATCATTGTCCATGTCTTCTATCAGGCGTCTATGGATCTAAAAGCTGCTAAAGACAACTGCTAGTAAATGTTCTCAAAAAATCCCATTAGGGTTGAACCCTTTTAGCCTTTCAACATATTTTAGGTTCAAGTTCTTGAAATGGCCTGCGAATTTGTCAATCTTGTTGGCGTTTCTTCACGCAAAGTCCCTGACTTTCCAGGGCAGAGGAATGAACTGTTTTTTTTCTTTTTATGGAAAAAATGCAACCAGTGGTTGTATTTCCTTGTTATTTCTGCAACAAACATCTTGTCTGTGATGTGGCATGGAAGGAAAGTAGATTTTCCTTGGATCCAAAGACCATTAGTACACTGTGATTTTCCTTTTGTTCAAGTGTGCCCTTCCTGTTCAAAAATTTGGTTGCCTGGCCAGACATTCGCGAAGCATCCTTCCCTAACAATAAATATTTGAAAACTAAGACAAAGTCATTAAAAACTTCATAAAAAAAATGGGATTCCTTGTGTCTCTATAGGGCCCAGTACTAGTATGTTACTGGGTCGAATCCACAGTTTATTTTCTTGGAAAGAGACAGTTTTGGAAATAGACAACAATGCACTATTGTGAAAATCAAGTAGGATGTCATATAAAATTTATTTGATTCTTTGAATCATGACAACTGGGAACATATTTCAATGGAAATTAGCTTCCCCCAATCGAAAATAAATTGTTCCTCGACTGTGAAGTACAAAATATAAATAATTATAAGAGAAATGATTGTCGTGAATGCCTGTCCTGTTATTCTTGTAAACAACCAAGCAATTTCCCTGAATGGATTTCTAAAGGAACTTACCTGCAACTTTGTGATATCTCTAGGAACTATTGTCAGGTCTTCGAGGAATTTGGCTAAGATGTCCAACCTGTTATCATGTTTTTCTAGGAACTGCTTGCAGTCTTGTCCTCTAAAGGTCAATGTTGGCTCCAACAATTTTAACATCTTGTGGAAGACCTGAGGTGAAAAAGAAAAAGGAGAATGGTCGCGTAGTGGAATAATTCTTTGGCTTCGAATATATTTTTCAGCACACCAAGAGACCACCTCCTTATAGTCAAAAACCTTAGGGACATAGCTTGCACGACTGATTCTAGAGGTCCAAATCACTTCGTTCTGGGTGGAACAAGATGAATAGTAAAAGTATGCCCTAGACCACTAGAATTTTTGGTCTTGATGTCCGAAGATATTTACTGTATCTCCACAAAACTGTTGTTGACCTGCTGCCATAAGTTTACAAGAACGTTTGTTTTCTCCAGACGATGAATGAAATGAAGAGTTGGAAGGGATAATATAACGCTGTGCAAATCTTGGTCGAATGCATGTGAATGGCAGATCTCCTCGAGACTTTATCTCGTTAATGACAATTTTGACGGTTTTTGCATGATGCATTTTTAACATTAAAGACTAGTAATTACGCACATAGAAGTGCGAATATGGCGGATACGACAATGAGCGATTAAGCATTGTAGATTTCTTGAATGAGCCAATGCGACGACTTGTGTTTAAGATGAACAATCTGAAGGGACAATATAACTCTCCACAGATCTTGGTTTAATGCGTAATAATGGGAGATCTCCTCAAGCATTTCCCTCATTAATGACAATGTTGACGGTTCCTGCAAGGTGAGCTGTTAGCATGAAAGGCTTCTAATTGCATAGTAAGAAAGAAGTACAGAGGTCATGGGGATGCGAAAAACAATTTAAGGAGTGTCTAATTATGGAAAGCGGTCGGGCGGGCTTCAAAATAGGGTTACAAGGTACGATTTTTCGAGGTGAGGGCGTGAGGGTCAAATTGTATGTCTCGGAAATGTTTGAGTGCAATACGTGTAACACCGAAGAGGGTGTGATAGGACAATCCGGAGAGCAATTTGTATATCGCGGAAGTGCGGGTAATGTTTGAAGGACACAGAATAATGGAGGTGAAAACATGAGCCCGCCTATCCGAGAACCTGCAGTCAAAAAAAGTGGCTTAAGTATGGAATAGAGAAATGGCTTGGCAGATTCATTTTCGCTAATATATTGAAACTTCTAATATATATCGCATAAAGAGAAAATAAGAGAAGATAAATTAATTTAAATTCGACGAGTCGAGATTTAATTAAATTTCACCGTCTCGTCTACACTTTTGATTTTTAATGGCAGTCAGTACAGATGTTGCATGATGAACTATTAGCAGTAAACATTGGTCGGGCACAGTAAACAATGCCTAAGAATTGGAGATTTCGTGAACCTGCCAACTCAAGGAACCATGAAAGAGATTCCATGAAATGGGCAAGTATGGAAAGTCATCGGACGGGACTCAGAATCAAGGCGACAATGGTTCCCCAACAGATGTGACTTTGTGAAGTTCAAATTGTATGTTTTGGTACTTGAATGAAAAATGTGTACCATGGAGAGAGGATGGTCATTAATGATATGTTTAAGGTTCATGCACAATGAAGTTCTAGCATCAAATCTTACCAATTTCATTTCCAAAGAGTAGGAAGGTGGTGCCGACACAAAACAAGAAGCAAGGAATGGCTAATTATCGAAAGTGGTTGGTAACGCTTTGAAATACGGCTACAAGATACATCCAACAAAGGTGAGGGCCCGAGGGTCAAACTGTATCTCTCGAACATGATGATGTTTTCCTGTGCACAATCTGTATATCGCGAAACTCCAGGTACTGCTTGCTAGTCATGGAACATTGGAAAGACAATCATGAGCCCGCCAGTCCGGGGACCCGTAATAAAAAAAATGTCTAAGTATGAAACAAGGATACACAGTAAATGTACAATGTCATGGAAATATAGCCAACTTGCGGCTAAGTATTGAAAGGAACGGAGGATGGTTGGGCTCGTGACAGGGCATTCCAGCGAAAAAATTGTATATCGCGGAACTTTGGGCACTGTTTGCAAGTTGCAAAATATTCCAAATACAAATTTGAGGCCGTCAATCTGGGAACCCACAATCAAAAAAGTGTCCAAATATGGAATAGGGAAACGCTAGCCCAGAGTTGTTTTCCCTAACATATTGAAATTTTAGCTAGCAAGATCTTCTTTGCATGTTTGTTGACAAGTTTTGTAGTGATGGTTAGTCCTCGAGACTTCGTCTTATTAATGACGATCCTTACGGTTGTTGCATGATGGAATTTTAATATTAAACCTTTGGTGTTGCATATTTGGAAAGAAGTACAAGGATGGTCGGAACAGGAAACAGTGACTAAGAATTGGAGATTTCATGAACCCATCAATACGAGGATCCAAAATAGGGTGAGAAGGTCTCCCTAGAAGACGTGAGGCCCCGATGGTCAAATTCTATTGCTCGGAACATTTGAATGCATAATTTGTAACACGAAAGAGGGGACGATGTTGAAATCCAGTAGTCAATTTGTATATAGCAGATCACTGGATCCCAACTGTTTCGTACCAGTGTGTTCAGTTGTCACTAGTAAGAGCATAACTAATGTATATTCGAAAGGACATGAAGTTAGTGGGGATGGAAGGCAGTGACAGATACTTTGAAACATCTGTGAATCGTGGTAGAGTGAAGATTGTGAGTTCGAGGAGTCCACGATGGAATTGTAGATCACAAAAGTTTTGAGTGCAAGATTTATATCATGGAACAAGAAGCAACGGAGTTCGAAAGTGCCAACCCGGCAAGCAGGTCCATAAAATTGGATAAGTATGGAAAGGAACAATGGTCGGTCGGATTCGTCATGTGAGTATATAGATGGAGATGAAGATATGTCAACCCGCCAATGCTAGAACCCACGATCATAGAAAGGTGACTAAGCATATAACCAGAAAGCGATAATACATGGGAAGAAGAAAAGGGGAAAAAGGATAAGGAGTCCACAGTGGAATTGTAGATCACAAAAATTTTGAGTGCAAGATGTATATCACGGAACAAGAAGCAACAGAGTTCGAAAGCGCCAACCCAAAACAATGACTAATAATTGGGGCACGAGGATCCAAAATAGGGTGACAAGGTCTCCCCAGAAGACGTGAGGCCTTGACAGTCAAATTGTATTGCTTGGAACATTTGAATTCATAATCTGTAACATGGAAGAGGGGACAATGTCGGAATCTGGTAGTCAATTTGTATATTGTGGAGTGTTGGATGCCAACTGTTTCGTACTAGTGTGTTCAATTGTCACTAGTAAGAGCATAACTAATGTATATTAGGAAGGACAGGAAGTTAGCGACTAATACTTTGAAACATTTGTGAATTATGGTAGAGTGAATCTTGCAAGTTCAAGGAGTCTCTGGTGGAATTGTAGATCACATAAGTTTTGAGTGCAAGATGTATATCACAGAATAAGAAGCAACAAAGTTCGAAAGTGTCAGCCCGTCAACCGCAACCATAAAATTGGCTAAGTATGGAAAGGAACAACGGTCGGTCAGATTCGTCATATGAGGATATAGATGGAGATGAAGATATGTCAGCCTGCCAATGCTAGAACCCGTGATCATAGAAAGGTGACTAAGTATATAACCAGAAAGCGATAATACATGGGAAGAAGAAAAGGGAAAAAGGGCTAAGGAGTCTGTGGTGGAACTATAGATCATAGAAATATACATTAGGAAGGACAGGAAGTTAGTGGGGATGGAAGGCAATGACATATACTTTGAAACATTTTTGAACCATGGTAGAGTGAATCTTGTGAGTTCGAGGAGTCTGCAGTGGAATTGTAGATCACAGAAGTTTTGAGTGCAATATGTATATCATGGAACAAGAAGCAGCAGAATTCGAAAGCACCAACTCGACAACCACGGACATAAAATTGGCTAAGTATGGAAAGGAACAACATTCGGTTGGATTCGTCATGTGAGGATACAGATGGGGATGAAGATATGTCAACCCGCCAATGTTGGAACCCATGATCATAGAAAGGCGACTAAGTATATAACCAGAAAGTGATAATACACGGGAAGAAGAAAATGGACAAAGGACTAAGGAGTCCATGGTGGAATTGTAGATCACGAAAATTTTGAGTGCAAGATGTATATCACGGAACAATAAGCAGCAAATTTCAAAAGAGCCAACCCAAAATAGTGACTAATAATTGGAGATTTCATGAACCCGTCAACACGAAGATCCAAAATAGGGTGATAAGGTCTCCTCAGAAGACGTGAGGCCCCGACGGTCAAATTGTATCGCTCAGAACATTTGAATGCATAATATGTAACACGGAAGAGGGGATGATGTCAGAATCCGGTAGTCAATTTGTATATCGCGGAGGGTCAGATGCCAACTGTTTTGTACCAGTGTGTTCAGTTGTGAATAGTAAGAGCATAACTAATGTATATTAGGAAGGACAGGAAGTTAGTGACAAATACTTTGAAACATTTGTGAACCGTGGTAGAGTGAATCTTGTGAGTTAGATTCATCTGCGGTGGAATTGTAGATCATTGAATTTTTTAGTGCAAGAAGTATATCATGAAACAAGAAGCAGAAGATTTTGAAAACGCCAACCCGACAACTGTGGCCATAAAATTGGCTCAGTATGGAAAGGAACAACGATTGGTCGGATTCGTCATGTGAGGATATAGATGGAGATGAAGATATGTCATCCCGCCAACGCTGGAACTCGCGATCATAGAAAGGTGACTAAGTATATAACCAGAAAGCAATAATACACGGGAAGAAGAAAAGGGAAAAAGGGATAAGGATTCCACGATGGAACTATAGATCACAGAAATTTTAAGTGCAAGATGTATATCACGGAACAAGAAGTAGCAGAGTTCGAAAGCGCCAACCCAAAACAGTGACTAAGAATTGGATATTTTGTGAACCTGCCAACACGAGGATCCAAAATAGGGTGACAAGGTCTCCACAGAAGATGTGAGGCCCTGATAGTCAAATTGTATCGCTCAGAATATTTGAATGCATAATCTGTAACACAGAAGAGAGGACAATGTCAGAATCTGGTAGTCAATTTGTATATTGCAAAAGGTTAGATGCCAACTATTTCATACTAGTGTGTTCATTTGTCACTAGTAAGAGCATAACTAATGTATATCAGGAAGGATAGGAAGTTGGTGGAATTGTAGATCATGAAAATTTTGAGTGCAAGATGTATATCACAAAACAAGAAGCAATAGAGTTCGAAAGCGCCAACTCGACAACCACGGTCATAAAATTGGCTAAGTATAGAAAGAAATAGTAGTCGGTCGGATTTGTCATGTGAGGATATCAATGGAGATGAAAATATGTCATCCCGCCAATGCTAGAACCCACGATCATAGAAAAACAAGTAAGTATATAACTAGAAAGCGATAATACACTAGAAGAAGAAAAGGGAAAAAGGGCTAAGGATTCCACGGTGGAATTGTAAATCACGAAAATTTTGAGTGCAATATGTATATCACAGAACAAGAAGCAGCAGAGTTCGAAAGAGCCAACCTGGTAACTTGGGGCATAAAATTGGCTAAGTATGGAAAGGAACAACGGTCAGTGGGATTTGTCATGTGAGGATATAGATGGAGATGAAGATATGTCAGCCCGCCAACGTTGGAACTCGTGATCATAGAAACACAACTAAGTATATAACTAGAAAGAGATAATACACGAGAAGAAGACCAGGGAAAAAGGGCTAAGTATCTCACAGAAGAACATCTACTATTTGTTTATTGATGTCAATCCTTTCGAACTGCTGGTGAATTCTCACTAGTAAAAGCATAAATTGCAGATCACAAAAGTTCTTTGGCTGAATTCTCACTAGTAAAAGCATAAATTGCAATATGTATATGATGGAACAGGGGACATAAGTATTGGATACCGCAAACCCAAGACCCGATGATTAGATAATTGGCTAAGAATTGAAAGGGATCGTGGTCGGTCGGGCTCATGGTGTGAAGATAAAGATAAAGAGTTGCCAATTTGTGAATCCATGAGGTCGTGATCATATAGATGTGACTAAATATAGAACCACAAAGGGATAATAGAGGGGGGGGGGGGAAGAGGAAAAATTAAGATTTCTTATACATTCCTCTAGACAAATTGTACATTGCGGAACTCCGGGCATTGTTTTCAACTCGCAGAAGATTCAAAACACAATTTTGAGTCCATCAATCTGGGAACCTGCAATCGAAAAAGTGTCCAAGCATGGAACAGGAAAACGCTGGTCGAGACTTGTTTTCGCTAATATATTGAAATTTGTAATAGCTTTGCCATTACCTGGCAAGATATTCTTTGCATGTTTCTGAACAAGTTCTGTAGGCATGGTTGGTTCTCGAGACTTCTGCTTATTAATGACAATCTTTACGTTTTTTGCTTGATGTCGTTTTAATATTAAACCTTTTGTGTTTCATATCTGGAAAGAAGTACGAGGATGGGTAGAACAGGAAATAATGACTAGGAGTTGGATATTTCGTGAACCCGCCAATGCGAGGATACAAAATAGGGTGATAAGGTTTCCCCAGAAGATGTGAGGCCTCGACGACCAAATTGTATATCTCGGAACATTTGAATGTATAGTGTGTAACATGGAAGAGGGGATGATGTTAGAGTAAGTTAGTCAATTTGTATATGGCACAAAACTAGGTGCCAATTTTTTCGTACCAGTGTGTTCAGTTGTCACTAGTAAGAGCATAGTCAATGTATATTAGGAAGGACGCGAAGATACTGAGGATGGAAGGCAACGAAAGATTCTTTGAGCGAAGTTAATGTATACGCGGAGCCCGCAGTGGAATTGTAGATCAC
>ML858525.1:11553-26186 GCA_009831015.1 Picea engelmannii
GAAACATGATCAACATCGGAGATGTCATCATTAGGACATGGATTAGGAATGCGATGGCACTGCGATCCCTCTACTTCCTTTGTTCAAGCTTGGAGAGCTTAATCCATATCCTTTTATTTAACCGTAATTGGGATATTTTATTTTAATAAAAAAATACTATAGTAGAGCTACAAAATAATTACATCCATGTCTATTGCAGTTCATACAATAACAAAAATCCATACTATCTACCAACCTATAATAGAGCCTAACTATATCCATTGGAAAAATTGTCCATTACTTTTGATTGGTATAGATTCTACAAAACAAAGCTAAAATACTAATGATTTTATTAAACATAAAACTTAGCAAAATGCATCTCAACTGGTTGCTTATTCCATCACTGCATTGACCAGGTCCAAGTTCATTTTTTCATTTTCCATATCTTTAGCGAGTTGATGCGCTTCCTCTTCTTCCTTTAGTTCTCCACTATTTGAATTTACAGATTGCACCCGATTTGAGGCCTAATATTGGTCTTCCTTGCTTATATTGATAACCATGTTTCAAAGTATATTACATTCAACCTCCAAAACAACTATTTGACGCTTCTATTGGACAAGTGTGCCCATGATTATTGCTACATGAGTGACTATTTGTTGTCATTTTAATGAATTTTTGTTATGGCTGTAAAAATTGAGGTTCTATTAGCCTGAACATACTCTTCATGATTTCTTAAAACACACTTGATCTCCTTCAATTCTTGGTAATCCATGATGAATTTATGGCAATGAAGATTACTTACCACTTGTAGATGCTCTATTTTCCTCGTTTCCCAACGACTAATTTCCACTTGTATACTTATGTGTGCTCGATGAGGGATTGAACTGGGTTCCAATATGTCTAGAAAAAGATACATAGGCAAATTGATAGATAACAAAAAGAGAAAACATCTACTTTAATAAGGAATAATGAAGCAAACAAAGTCCCCAAACTTGTAGTGTGTGTTGATCTCAATACCTTGTGGTCCTAGGAAACCCAAAGAGTTGTTTCCTTTCACCAAACAAACAATGTTAGTTTCACACAACATAATTATATCTAAATTCATAGAGAATTGAGACAAAGGAGCCAAGAGCCCCCCGAAATATGACGAAGAAACAATAACAAGGTTCCCAAAGTAATATTCTAACCCATCAAGTAAAGACTCCCTTGGTCTAGAAGGAGATAGTGGAGGGGGTTTACATGTGTTCAACAACATGAAACCAATCAAACAAGCCACCCCAAAAGAACAAGTGTAACTTGCCATAATTTCATGCTAGCTTGATCACCAGAGCCTCCACAATCACATATCATACCAAGAAGCCATAATGTAATATGCAAAATGTAAAATGTCTGGCGATAGTTTTGTAAAAATATTTAAATTTATAAGGATTTTATATATTTTCTATAAATTTTTGGTGATTTTTAAGGTAAACTAATTTTACTCTATGGTGTTTGGGTGAATCGTTTTTAGGAAAAATGGAAATTGGTGAATCATTTTTTTTGGAAAACCATGGAAAATTAGCCATTTGCAAAATTTAGCCCCTAAAATCATCTATGTTCTAGACCATTTTGCGATGATAGTCTTTGAATCACCCACTATTATCAGTGAATGAATACTAGATTCAATGGCTAACCTCAATTCTTGCAATAAAGCGTAGGCTTTTGGTATGTTATTGGAAGAAATACCAAGACCCCCCAAAAATAATGATTCTATTGTTCCACCAGGGCTCATAACAACTCCTCCCATACTTGCCACCCAAAAGATTAATCCATATCCTCATTATCTGTATTTTCCATATTTATGAATGGAGTGTTTGATATTTTGACATACATATGATAGTGTGATGAAAAATTCCTAAGAACTAGGGGTTCAGAGACCTTGATGAAACAACACTTGCACTAATTTTGATTATTCATGAAATTCTTAAGAGGAACTTAGATTGGTCTAATTTTCCAATTCCTTTCCATTATAACCGAAATATGGTGATCATATCCCTTGCAACCTAGATTAGAATAAATTCCTTAGGAGAATTTAGGAAATTGTTTTCCTCTTAAGGCCTTTTGATCTACTTGTCGATCCTTTGTGTACAAATTAAACCTTGGGGAAGGATGAGCATATAATACATTCTTCCTAACTTTAAGAGATGATCTCATGTGATCTCATCCTCTCCTCTTGATTTTGTCCTCACGATCACGAGTATTGGTGTTGGGAGAAGCATGTGGAAATGACCTCCATCATACTTGCAATAAACATCAACAAGATATTGAGGCCCTTCCCCTTGTATTAAATGTCAAGCAATCCATCTTTTAACTTGTCCAACTTTGAATGGAAAAGGAGTTGTGAAGGGTGTTATCACTCTGTGATTTTCCTATGGTTGTTGTAGGAAATCCCAAAGGTAACCATTT
The DNA here is from genome assembly GCA_009831015.1 of Picea engelmannii. Lineage (NCBI taxonomy): Eukaryota > Viridiplantae > Streptophyta > Pinopsida > Pinales > Pinaceae > Picea > Picea engelmannii. The sequence continues at coordinate 13,978 of ML858525.1, forward strand.
CAACCTACTTTAGACTGTATTCTAACCTAATGCAATCAGAGAGGGTTCTCTCAATATCCAAAGGCTTTCACACTCAAATATATTCAACAACAACACTCGGAAGGTCATATTTCTAATAGGAACAAATTGTTTTTATAAGGGTTGGTGGTTTGCCAAACTTGGGAAAGAGTCTATTGGGCAATGGAGTTAGAACTTGAATCTCAATGGATTACAACTAATGCAGGCTGAAACCTCCTTGAAAACATCGAGGCAAAGTAAGCACCATGTTCAACAAGTTGTAAAAATAAAAAGTCAGTTTGAAAAGGGATATAAGCCCATTGCAGGAGAGAGCATCTAGCAAAGGATGAATTCTCAGCAACAACTTTAGAGGAATGAAGACAAGAGGGAAGGTTACCCGAAAGAGCATCTATCAAGGATGAATTTTGAAAGGAATAACCATTTAAAAATTAACAGATATTCCACTACACTAGAGGCACCTAACAAGGGATGAATCTCTTCATGCAGTTTCAGAGGAATTAACACATGGGAGCTGATTACTGAAACAAAAACCAATAACGTATTACAAGCATGATCTATGTGAGAGGAGCATCAGACATAGATGAATTCCTTCTACTTACACATAGGTTAGTGCTACATGAAAGACACATAAACAAGGAAAATAGGCTGAACAATGATACCATGATGAATCTCAGGTAAGAAAAAAGATAGCTTCTACATTAATCTTTAAAGAAATAAACAAGCCTTCATTACATTGGCAGGGGGTTTCCCTTCCCAAAAGTTGAGCAGAGCCCAGGTAGCTCCCATAAAAACTACACTAATGACTTCTAATGCCTATATTATATCCTATATATGGATGATAGCATTAAAATTCTAATCCCATCATCTTTCCCAAAATAGAAATAGTTACAAACATAAAATGACACGTTTTGACTGATTTCCTGCTTTTTAGGAGGCAAAATTCTGAAAAATAGGCTTCAAAAATCCACTTGTAATTATCAAACCATAACACATGTGTAAAATATGAGAACGAATTTTTTATATAAGAATGTTTTAAATAAAAACCTCTCTCGGTTTCTTGAAATTCATCTCCAGTTGGCTGGAATATGTGTTGCAAAAAAATGTCTCAAACAAGAAATCATGAAAACTGAAAAAATAGGTCTCAAAGATTCCTTTGAATCTCCCAATCCATGACACCTATGTGAAAAATGAAAGAGGTTATGTTCTTGGGTCTGTTCTTGACAATAACCTCCTTTGTATTTTTAAAATTCATCCTGGTTCACCCATAAATCCTCCTGGAAGTCAACTGGTCAAAAATACCATTTCAACAGTCTTAGAACATAGTTTCCGCAACACATTCCGTAGCGCATTTCGTAGCGCCTGAGCTAGTTCGTAGCACCAAAGGAAAATAAAGTAGCAAAACCCTTCCTTACCTCCAAACAAGACAACAAATATCACGGAGTACTTGATGGCTATGAGGTTGATGCTCGTAATTTCAAATTTTCACTCAGATGCCTGCAAGCTGCATAACCTCCAACCCTCTTCCTTAACTAGTTCACAACGCCAACTCAAATATAACTTGCACACTCCAAGGAGGTTGTTAGTTGATGGTATGACTTAATCCTTGGAGAATGTGACCAATATTATGTGTTAACATTTGGTTCCATAGGGGATGGAGATCTCTCTGTGAGTCTCCAAGAACATGCAGTTCTAGTGCCTTATCCATGGGATGCTCCCAACCTTTAACCTCTGCAACCTGCTTTGACCTGTGACCTTCAACTGAAACCAAATGCAAATTGAAAACTAAAGCTGAAAAACACACGCTTCAAATATAAAACTGAAACTGACAAAAATGCTGAAAACGATGCTTTCCCAACAAGCTTATTGCACACTCCTACTCTAATTACTGGGAAAATGAAGCATTCAAGTTACATGAAACAAACAGTGAAGCCATTTCAACATTTTTTCAACTGTTTGAAGATTTTAAATGCGCTTCCTTAAGCACTAGAGATAATGCCTACTTAAATGCACGTCAAAGAAAGATTTGACAATACACTTGCCATTGAAGAAATCAGTGAGCCTAAGCTCACTTACTGCTTACAGACAGGCTGCAAATGGATCATGAAAAACATAATCAATACTTGCCCCTATGATCTTGAGTTGTGTAAAAAGGTAAATTACTACATTAGGCCCTTCCTCCACTGTGCTTGGCTGTTGCATTGCTTGCTGATTTTCTGATTCATTCTCAAAACAACAGACTCTGATTTGATCACTGCTTCCCTGTGCATTAATCAAAAGGCTCATGCATGTTGGTTTCTCTAATTCATTTTCAATGTATATGGCCTTGGTCCGCTCCTGGTCATGAGGTGTATTAGGAAAAAGGATTAGGTATGCTTGACTTCCTTTAATTTCAACCTCTCCCATCTGCTCACCTGACATTTGATCTTGGTTGCTTGATGAAACTGAGCTTGTGTCTTCAAGAGAAATAGGGGACTGATAGGGTAGTTCATCACAATCAAAAGTGCTTGGGAAACTATATTCTTCTATCTCATCTTCTAATTGCGAGAGATATTCATCATAGCTTGGATTATGGTCTCAAGTTCTCAAGTTTTCACCTTCCAAACTTATATTATCATATCTTTCTTCCTTTTCAGCAACAAAAATATGACAAGAGGGCTGAAACAAGCTATTGTTGCTTTGATGGAAAGGGTACTTCTCTGATATAAGGTATTCAACTGATTGTTCAGAAAAATCATATTCATAATCATCATACAAAGGATAATCAATGGCCATTTGACTATTAATGGTTGAGAAGCTTAGTACAATAGTTGGGACAACTAGTTGTTCAGGGAAAACATTCTCATAGTCAACAAAACTTGGAAAATCATGGCACATTGGTTCATTAACAATAGGAGGGATTAGTAAAACAACTGGTAAGCTAGGAATCCGGTCATGGCAACCTGCAACACTATCCTCATGATGAAATCTGACCCTAAGATGACCTCTTGACTTAAATAATCGAGAAATGGAGGAGATAGGGAAATGATGGTCTATCCATCCTGATATTTCTCTTGGGGACCTAGATTTTTACATAAATGATGCATATGTTCTTCAAATTTAGGAAAATCATCACAAAACTCATCATCTAAGTCCTTCTCACTTATAATTTCAGCCAATGGAGAAACTGTTACCTGATTTGTTCTTTCTTGTGTGGCTTGGTAGTCATCCATGCCATACTCTTCCTCTTCATGCCCAATGAATGGGTACTCATGTCGGGCTTCCAAAAATTCCCCATCCACAACATTATCATTAAGCTTAAGAGAAGAATCAATGATTCCCTCATGCAAAATATGCTTCCTTTCCTCCATGGTCAAAAGATATTGATGCTCTTGTTTGGCTTCCATAAGGAAATCACTTTGACTCCCATAAGAAACAGGGGAAGCAAGTCTTTCTGATTTAGAGGTTGAATAACTTTAAAAAATTAATGAGTTGTTCTGATTTTTTATTTCGTTCATGAATTTAAGACCTCTTCTCATAATGTCAAAAACTTCAAAACAGAGAGGTAAAGTGTTACCTTCATCAGATTTATCCTCTTCCTGGTCAGTAGTGATGAAATCATGAGTTTCAATCTGATTTCTGTCCATGGATGGATGAAATATGAGTTGTTCTGTTGCAATACCTCTAACTGGTTGTTTAAGGACACTTTTTGACACTGAATCCATCTTGAAACAATGGAGCTGCAAATTCTGATTGAAAACTGAGTGTACTGGCCTGCGGAGCAGTGAAATGCTAGATTTCTTCAAAATGGAGTCACCATGGTCAATGATAGCAACCTTGTATGTGTCTGACTATTCTTCACCATCAAAAATCAGATCTGAAACTCTGTCGTTCTTCCCAGGAAAAATAAGAGCAATTCGGTCCCCGACAACGACGCTAAGATGTTATCACTTTGTGATTTTCCTATGGTTGTTGTAGGAAATCCCAAAGGTAACCATTTCAACCTACTTTAGACTGTATTCTGACCTAATGTAGTCAGAGAGGGCTCTCTTAATAGCCAAAGGATTTCACACTCAAAGATATTCAACAACAACACTCAGAAGGTCAGATTTCTGATAGGAACAAATTGTTTTTATAAGGGTTGGTGGTTTGACAAACTTGGGAAAGAGTCTATTGGGAAATGGAGTCAGAACTTGAATCTCAATGGCTTATAGCTAATGCAGGCTGAAACCTCCCTGAAAACACTAAGGCAGAGTAAGCACCATGTTCAACAGGTTGTAATAATAAAAATTCAGTTTGAAAAGGGAGATAATCCCATTGTAGGATAGAGCATCTAGCAAAGGATGAATTTTCAGCTGCAACTTTAGAGGAATGAATACAAGAGGGAATGTTACCTGACAGAGCATCTATCAAGGATCAATTCTAAAAGGAATAACCATTTAAACATTAACAGATAGTCCACTACACTAGAGGCACATAACAAGGGATGAATCTCTTCATGCAGTTTCAGAGGAATTAACACATGGGAGCTGATTATTGAAACAAAAACCAATAACATATTACAAGCATGATCTATGTGAGAGGAGTATCAGACACATACATAGATGAATTCCTTCCACTTACACATAGGTTAGTGCTACATGAAAGACACATAAACAAGGAAAACATATTGAACAATGACACCATGATGAATCTCAGGTCAGAAAAAGATAACTTCTACATTAATCTTCAAAGAAATAAACAAGTCTTCATTACATTGGCAGGGGGTTTCCCTTCCCAAAAGTTGAGCAGAGCCCAGGCAGCTCCTAGAACAACCACACTAATGAATTATAATGCCTATCTTATAGAATAAATATGGATGATAGAATTACAATTCGAATCCCATACTCTTAACCAAAATAGAAATAGTTACAAACAAAAAATGACACGTTTTAACCGATTTCCTGCTTTTTAGGAGGCGAAATTCTGAAAAATAGGCTTCAAAACGCCACTTGTAATTCTCAAACCATAATAGTTGTGTAAAATATGAGAATGGTTTTTGTATATAATATCGTTCTAAAGAAAAACCTCTCCCGGGTTCTTTAAATTCATCACCATCTGGCCAATATTCGTGTTGTAAAAACATGTCTCAAACAAGAAATCATGAAAACTGAAAAAATAGGGATCAAAGATTCCTTCGAATATCCCAATCCATGACACCTGTGTGAAAAATGAAAGAGGTTAATGTTCTTGGGTCCATGATTGACAATAAAATCCTTTGGATTTTGAAATTCATCCTGGTTCACTTGAAAATCCTCCTGGAATTCAACTGGTAAAAAATACTAGTTCAACAGTCTTAGAATAGAGTTTCTGCAACACATTTCGTAGCACATTTCGTATTGCCTGTCTAAATTCACAGCGCTTGAGCTAGTTCGTAGAACCAAAGGAAAATCAAGTAGCCAAACCCTTCCTAACCTCCAAACAAGACGAAAAATCTCATGGAGTACCTGATGGCTATGAGGTTGATGCTGGTAATTTCAGATTTGCACTCAGATGCCTGCAAGCTGCCTAACCTCCAACCCTCTTCCTTGACTAGTTCGCAACGCCAGCTAAAATATATCTTGCACACTCCGATGAGGCGGTTAGTTGATGGTATGACATAATCCTTGGAGAACATGATCAATCTTATGTGTTAGCAGAGGGCACCTCGCTAATGCCTTGATTTTGAGATTTCTAACTTTGAAAGGTTAATGGGTCGTCTCTTTTGGAATCCAAACATGGATTCCCTTTTTATCAAAGAAATTTAAGTGCCTACAACACTTCTTAATGATCCCCTCTAGTTCCCAAGTTTGACTAGAAGCCTTGCATGTGAACATGTTAATGAGGCATTGAGAGTCCACTTCGATCCACAATGTTTTGATTTTTGATGTCACTACAAGGTCTAAACCCTTAAGGAGGCCAATGAAATCTCCTTTATTTCTTGCTCCTTTAGGTAAGATGCAAAAAACAATTTATAACATCTCTCCATATTATCTTTGATTACACCCTTAGCGCTTGCCTCCATTTGGTTTCCTCTTGCGACCCCATCAAAGTTCAATTTGAAATACACATCCTCTAGAGCCTCCCACTCTAGACCCTTCAAGGAAGAATTTAAGGAATTTGGCTAAAATTGACTCAAGTTCAAGCTTCTTAAGAGATCCTTATCTTTTGGAACAAGAAGTCTCTTCACACCTAGTCCTTTGTTGATAGATTTGTTGATTGATCTGAGATATTTTTTCCATTTCTAAGACATACTAAGTTGTTTTAGATTGAAAATCCTTAGGTCATAAGGTTTACTTAATTCCAACATAATAACACTCGGGGGTAATTTCCAAAATTCGACTTACATAGGGGATTTACATGGAGGGCTACCTTAGCTAGCGAATAAGTCCTTGGTTAAGTTTGTTTTAGGAGGTTGAGATACACAATTTTTGTAGCGTCTTCATGTTTCTCTTGCAATTTCATAGGATCAAAGGATAGCACTGCTATCCTTGACCTATTTTAAGCAACCAATGCATCTAGTGGGGTAGGATACCCTTACGCCTAAATCATTCTCCTAAGAGCACCTTCCGTGGACATGCTATTAAAGGCTGCTACCTTTTCTGATAAGCCAACACACCAAATCTTCTTCCATACATCCATTTTTTGCACATTCTCTTCTTTAGTTAAAACATATATGTAATTCCCCGTACTTTTAGTTTGAGTAACAAATAATAAATAGATAATAATAAATCAAGGTAAAAAGAATAATAAAAAATAAAAAAGATGATAAAATAACTAAGAAATTATAATAAAAGAAAAAGATAAAAAGTAAGAGAAATTACTTAAAAGGGATCAAAGAAAATATAAATTAAAAAAATGTTAAAACTGCATCATGACAAGTGGAACCTATGCATGGAGTTTCTTTGCATGGATGAACAAAAGGAATTCTATGTAATGAAGGTGGAGAAATATGTGTGGGATATTTTGCTTGTGCAATTTGAGGGAAAGGATTGGATGCTGGCATACATAGTTTATTGAGGGTTCGATGGGATTTCAATATTGATCATTGATAGGTTGGTTGGGAGGAGAGTTGTCCCACAAACTCTCTTGTGGCATGCTGGATTCAAAGATTGGAGCGCAATAATTTTGCATTCACAACATTGTAAGTAATTTTATTTATGCAACTCTCGGGTAAGATTCTCCCCACTCATTTCTCATGTAATTTATGTAATTAATAATGAAATTATCTTTAATTTTATCAATTAATGATTGAAAATTATTATGTTTGTTTATGTATTTATATTTAATGAAATTTGAACCATTACCTTTGGTATTAGGGCTTGGTTACAACCCTCAAGGCATAGGGACTACCACACCATCACATTAATTGAGTGTATGATGTATGCCTATATTTTTAGTAGCCATAACATTTCAGTAGATTGTAAAGCCATAAATCATAAAATATCATAATATGTTATCTTTTCCATGGAAGGAAACTAGATTCACATGTATATTAGTGGGGACAAGGCAATGAGGTGTGAAGTAGGCATATGAAATATCAATATGACTATTTGTCAAGGAAAACTGTAAACATTCTTTATGTACAAGGAACTTGGGATGGAATGGTCACGGGAAATAGTGAGAACATAACTATGGGGAATTTTCATCCTTGTTATAAATTCACCATGCAATTCATTTTTCAATACAATAACCTAAACAATAGTGCACCCAAAATAAAATAAAAAAGTATTATGTATCCAAAAGGTTCAGGTATGGTTCTATAATGATCATTCTTTCATCTCTCCCATATGTGGTACACGATACTCATTGAAGCACACAAATATATATGAGGAGGCTTGATTCCCAGTCTGATAATAGCAAGAGGGTTACCCTGTAATTCAACAGAGTTTTCATCTTGCTACTTAGGCAAGTTAAGCTCAAATCGATAGGAGTAATTTGATGTCAGAGAACAAATGTAAAGCTCTTTTCCCTTGAGGAAAGTAGAAAGGATTCAATAGGTTTGATTATCTTGGTAAGGGTTTCATAGAATTGAAGACACTGAATCACATGGAGTCAATCAATGATGTAGGTGTTACACGCGTCATTGATTTTCAAATGTCAGGATCTCTTGCATATTTACTTTCTCTTAACTTTTGTAACTTTGTAATTTTGTGACCTATCTACCATATTTGGGTAATGGTTTATGCAACTTCTAAGTTAAGTAATTGTACAAGACAAAGAAATGTCACATTTCTCATCAAGTCAGATGATGCCAAGAAGAGAAACTCATAAACTAGCATGCTACTGCATCATCTATGTGTACTCTTACACTGCTTTTGAAGTAGATCCAAAGGGATTCAGTGAATCAACATATTTGCATCGTTTGGGAAGCTACCTTTAAGATACTAAATTGAATAGTTTTCAATGTAATTTAGAAAAAAAATACAGTAATAATCTTTTCCTTCAACCAACAAATTTATAGCTCTTTATTTTGAGATAAATTGAAGAGATATCCTTGCATCATGGAGCTTGCCAATATGGAAGCTAGTACCAATAAGGTTAACTATAAACTACCCACACCTTAGTTTCTCTTAAAGGGGTGGGGTATTGTTTATCTACAAGACTGTTTTATGGTATTAAGGTCAACCTGATGAGGATATGAATCCCCCCATGTTTTTAGAGAGGTGGCACTCCTCTTGTTCTTACGATTCCAAGAAAATAAAATGAAACAAAAAAAAATCTGAGAAGGACAAAACTTTGTATTTACATTCACATTCAAGGAAAACAACACTTGAGATTTGGGACCAAGTGTTTAAATGAAACTCATATGTACAATATCTACAATGTGAATAGATAAGATGCATACGAAATATAAAGGATTGATATATCCATCACCTCATTCATCAAAACATTTAACAATACCACAAATAGAGAGAACAAGAAATGGACCTCAAACTAAAGAGAGCTTTAAATTATATTTCAATAAAGCACCAAAAAAATTATGATAGATAGAACATTTGGTAACTCAAGATTCTAGTCAAAGTCTTTGAGAATATAACAATGTAATATCCCAAGTAGCTCTCTCGAAGTCTCAAAAATAATAATGAGTCTTTAAATACAAAGTAAATGTCTTTAAAGAAAGTAAAATGCGTTCGCCCTTCAAAGAGGACTGGGGTTGGCTCCCACAGACCATAAAATGAAAATACCTAGAAGAACAGAGAAGGACAACCAAGAATCAACCTAAATCCCATAGAAACCTGAGTAAACAAAGGAAAAGTGATAAATTATAGTAGAGGAAAATGGACAGAAGAAAAACAGAAGAGTAGAGTTTATGTTTGACTCACTGTGATGGAGAAATCTCATATATTCACTTGTTTACAACTGACTCTTTTATAGAATTTTGTTGTGGTTGATGTGGCATAAATGCTCTAACTGTTTCTTGATTTTCTAGTTTAGTAATTTCAATTAATTCTTTTTTCAACCATTCCTCAATGTACTCTCTCAAAGGTTCCACAATGATTTCATGTTTGGTTTTAATCTTGAATAATTGTCTTTCAAATTCCCTTAGGTCTAGTTCTAATTGATGCAAGGTGTCATCCACCTCATCATTTATGTTGATACACTGAACCAAGCATCTTTCAAATTAATCCTTGAAAAATTCTATGGTTTCAGTAAATTCATTAGTTCAAGAAACTTTTAATGCTTTAAGTTGTCCCATTAAAGATTCTTTAGTTAAGATCATGGTATCCATCAATAAGTTGGGACCATCTAATTCTTTGGTAAGACCCACAATCTTAAGAAACAAATCACTCTTTTTATTCCTTAGGGCCTCGGTTTCAATTATCATTTCTCTTATTTCTTTAATTCTCTTTAATCAACAAGCATTGATTTGTTTCATACAATAAGGCAAAGGAAGTTTTTGTTCCTTTCTCTGAGCTTCATTTAAACTGGAAACTTTAGCTGAAAATGTATTTACAACTTCCTTGAAAAATCCTTCATCATTCTCCAAATCTTTCTGCAGATATTCTTTGAAATTCTCTATTCTGGAGGAAAAGATAACAATATTTTGGGCAAGTTCCCAGATTTCTTGAATTATATCAACCCATTTTTGTATGGTATCACCAACATACTTTCTTACATCCCGAAATAAACTTGATGAGCCTTTGTATTTCATATTGCTTTCTGGGATCTCTTCCAATTCAAGTATAGGTTGCACATAACTCAAAGGTTCTGGAAACAAAGGTGTTGGTACCAGAACAACTTCTAATTCTTTTACCCTTTTCTTTAGTTCCAAATTCTCGTTCTCCATTTTGTCAATTGTCTTTTTTTATGCATCTCCAGTAGCTTCATGAAAGTATGTAATTTTAGATGGTGCTACTCCATCCAAGTCAATTGAATATTTCCATCATTTAAATGAGTTTTTATTTTTGGTATCAACTTTTTCTAACAATAACTTTTTGGTTTCATGATTGTAAGCCACATAGTGAAGAACTCTATCGTGTTCTTTGTATCCCTCATTTGTACTATTTACTTCTCATGTATTCTTTGAATTTTGGTAGGCCTATAATTCACGGAGATCCAAATTATCTTCGCCACCTTCTTGGAATTGTTCAATTATGATAAAGTGTGAAGCATAACCAACTAATTGTATATGTGTAGTGAATTTGCTATTTGGGTCAAAACCTTCGACAAGTTTGGCTTCCTTCAAACCCATTTGTTCATGATGTTTTGTCAACTCATTTAGGTGAGTTATGTGTTTAACAATGCAATCCCCAATTTTCCATGGTAGGGGTATAAACTGTTTTTTCCTTTTGTCATGGAAGAAACATGCCCAATTTTTGTATTGCCTGCATACTTCTCCGACAAATAGTTTATATGATGTATAAAATGGTAAGAGTAAAGGTTTCCCCTTACTCCCAAATACTCTAATTACAATGAAATCTTCGGACAACTCATAAATCCATTTCTCGGTGAGGAAAGAAGTTGCTTCTAAGGAAAACCTTGATGTGCTCTATCCAAATATTAACTCTTTGAATTCTGAGACGAAATTGTTGCAGACTGGGTAAAAGTTGTATTGGGATTTATGTCTGTACAATTGAATACCACGCGTAAACTGGTTCTACCTTAAAATCCACATGTTTTGCGTGAGGTAAATCTTAAAAAACATGGCCATAAGCAATGACGAAAATGAGGTAAGAAGCCATATATAATTTATGGGTCTTTTTTAGGCTATACAACTGGAAAGAAATTTCACTTGAAATGAGATAACCCCAATCGATGATAGCTTTTTCATGTAGGGCATAATGCATTGCATATATAACATTTCTGGTTATAAACATAATAGATTCCAATCCGAGAATGTGGGCAAATAGCCAAGCAAATTCTTTGTATGGGTATTTTAGCAAGTTTACCTCGATTATATAAGTACTAGGGTTGCATGTTGGATCTTCCAAATAGTTTCTCAATAATATGTTCTCTCCCTTATGCTGCTTCATAAATTCATCAACTTCCTCACTCTTGAATCGTATAGTTGGTGCAGGAAGTTGCAACATTTTAGAAAATGTTGAGGGAGCTAAAGAAATGGGTTGATGACCTTGCATTTGAATTCTTCTTCTTTCCGAAACAAATTTATCTACACACCATTGAATGATCTCTTTAATATCAGTTACTTCTGGAACACATCCCGCTAATGTGATTCCCGAGGTCCAGATTAGGTTCTCCTTCTTCTCAGTTGGAGGAAAATTTTTGTAGTACGTGTATGCCCTAGACCACTAAAAATGTTGATCTTCATGACCAAGTGTGTTCAATGTATCTCCAAAATATACTTTCTTATTCTTACTTGACATCTTTTATGCTTTTTACAAAGGTGGATCTACTGTCGATACTTACAGGTTGATATTTTTATTTTATTTAAATTCCACTATGTACTACCTTGGTAACTCAATCAACCATATATCATGATTTACATGTCAATAGTTGTAATGTGACTTGTATTTATTGCGACCCTTAATTGATGCATTGTTCATTAATAACGACATTATGATTTTACGAGTGGTGGATGATGTGGAAGGGGAAATTAATTTGACGGGAAATGGTGATGTGATGGTATGATAAATGGAAAGTGTTAAGTATGGAAGTGTAATATGATGTATGGGAAATGTTAAGAGTATAACATGGAGTTGTGGGGTTGCGGGGTTAAGCGCTTGTGAAACAAT
>WSFP011402477.1:0-26185 GCA_009831015.1 Picea engelmannii
TTTATGAAAGAAACAAGTTCATGAAATGTACACAAACTTTAAATCAAACAAGCCAAGCATAGATTTATATTAATGAGAACAAAGTGGTGCTTACAACCATGGATGTAGTGTAGCAGCTTCATCAAGCTCCCTATGTCCAGACCCTTGCTCAAATAATCCACACACATAATGTTGATGCTTCAATGATATCTCCCTTATGAGATCATAAGTTTGATGCTTCATAATGTCTCTCCTTTCACCATGAAGAGGCCTCCTTATATAGGCTTGGAGAGGCCTAACCACTTAAGAGATCCTTGGGATAAGTTGAGGATTCTTCTCCTTTAGTTGTGGATCTTCCCTAAGGTCAAGCCTTGACCTCATATCCAAACCCAACCAACTCCATATATGAAGGGATTCTTCCCTAATTTCTCTCAACAATCCAAAGATTCTCTCAAAATAGGCCAGCACTCCCTCATAATGGGGCACAGAGAATTGGAACGCTCCCCCAAAAGAGGTCACAGAGCGTTGGCACTCCCTGATAGTGTATAGGGGAGCATTGCCTTCCAAAATTGATTCTTTTGTGTTTTTCGCAATGGAAAAAAACTTGTACTCTTTGTCAAATGACTTCTCCTCTTCAAAACCAGTCTTTTGAGGTGTCTTATAAGTGTTCTTGATAATGTCATCTGAGACAGAACATAGGCAAGATGAAAGTATGATATTTGCGAAATTTGTGGGTGAAATGTGACAATTGCGACATTTGGTAATGACGACACTAGGCCATCATCGTAATGAGTAATTTTGATGTGTAACAGATTGCCCCCCAAAGTACGAAGTTAGAAGATGAGAACTAATGACTGAAGTACTTTGTATAATTTTTCAAGCAAGGGTACAGACTCAGAGAAACTGATAGAAGTTGCACACAAACATAAAACAAATATTATGGCATGTTTCAAACCCAAGGCAGGCATACCTATGCTTGAGTGATAAAGACTTTCAAGGTATGGCCGCCATAAAATACACTGCGGATCCATAATTCTATTGACAAAAAGGTATAGCCACTGAGTATACAATGTGGATCTATGTTCCTATGACCTAAATTAATCGTAGCCACGAAGAATACATAGTGTATCTACGAGATGACAAGACATAGCCATGACCAATACAAAGAGGATCTATGTAACAGTATATGTGTCAATGTTCAAAAGAAACTTCGTCGCAACCTAGGAAAAGTATATATAACAGTGATGACTCAACCCAGGGTCTTCTTACCTATCCCGATGTAGTATGAATCTAACCATGTGAATAGATGTTCTGATGTTAAACATGGTAGAAACCACTTGATTACCGGTCAATGAGGTAAACTGTCAACAAGCATGAGGGAAATCACCATTGATGTCAATGATTCCCAAGGTATGCTAGTACATTCCAATGAATGTGAATGGATGATATGAAGTCGAACATCTGTGGAATCATTCAATCAGAGTTCAATGATGTAAACCCACTATCGGACATGAGAAGGCCTGCCATTGAGGCATGTAGGTCCCAAGGTACTAACTGGTTTCTATGTCTAGATCTCAGATAATGTGTTGAGGTTGAAAGGAATAGACTTGTCAAAGGAGGGCCTTGGTGTATCCCCCATCAATGACATGAAACTGACACAGAAATGTAATTGGTGGATCAAATAAACATGGACTAACACAGAAATGTAATTGGTGGATCAAGTGAACATGGACTGACATGGGTATTGAAACAGGTATTTGTGATGGTTGAATCTTAAGGTAGATACTTCCCTTGAACACTGAGGCATGACAACGGAAACTCGAACTGGACCAAAACTCGATAATGCAGTGGATACTGTGAATTTCGTTAGATGACCCAAAGGAGTAAGGAAACTCAAAGGATTGGTTCATTGCATAGGTTCATCAAATTGAAATGAGTGCAAAGATAAAATTATGTGTTCAAGGGTGACTGTAAGAATTATTGGTAATGTTCTCAAAAAATTGCTTGGCTTGCTTCCTTCAATTTTCCCCCCATCCAGATAGACGAGTAACTCCTTTTAGTTTAACGAGCTCGAGGAGGGTAAAACATGCTCGATATAACTCACCTTCAGTAAGTCCCTCTTCCTTTCTTTAACGAACTAGAAGAAGTAAGGGTTCGGTCCTGTATGGGCCCTTCAATGTATGATTATTTAACGAGTCCATAGAAGGTAAACTTGGTGTTTTTAATATTTAGAGAGTCTGAAAATGACTTAAAGATGACTCCAGGGTTTTCCTTTTTTGTAATGTTAGTATCGTGAGGCCAAAAAAGAGATAAATTATCACTCGAAAGATGCCCTTTCAAACCTTTTAACGAGTGGCAAAGGAAGCAAAATCACTCATAGATCTTTTAACGTTTAGAGAGTCTAAAAAGAGCTTAAAGACAACTCCAAGGGGTTCCTTTTTTGTGTATCCATGAGGGTCCGAAAAAGAGATAAAAGTTTACCCAGCGCATTCTTATTTGTTTGAGCTTGAGAATGAACTAAGACTATGCTCGTTAATGTGACAAGATGAAAAAATGAACGAAACTGCTCTAAAACCTGCCAATAGTGTCAAAACTGCATTCTAGGTGATTAAGAAGGCCTCCAAACTATTTTTAAAACCCAAAAATAACTATATCTTAGGAAAAAATGAAATTTATAATAGTAAAATGGGGTAAAACTATCACTTACCATTTCATTTGTGCAAATATTTGTAGCAGTGGAGAATTTATGCTTTGGAGGTGAATCTTGCATTGTTCGGTGTTGGAGCTACGGTCAACCATTTTCCTCGTCGTTTGGACCAGGTTGGTGGGTCGGCCCAAGTGCCAAAAGAAGCTTAGCGCTCCTCTAATATAACTGGGGAAGTGTTGTATGATTTAAAAATTATCCTTTATCATAATGAAGTGCATGCCAATGCTCTGGCATAGTGGTCTAGAGGGCGCTGCCCAAAGAAACAAGAAAAAATGCTAAAAAACGGTCAGCGCTTTCTCAAATCGTAAAGGGGGCATTTTGGATTTTTAAAGCACCCTGATGGCCCTTGTGAGGGAACGTTGGCACCCTAATGTTCATGTAAAGGGGGAGTTGGCCTCTTAGAATAGAAAACAATTATTTTCTAAAGTTTTAAATTGCCCAAAAATTGTCGAAAAATGTGATTAATGAAATTTGATTGTTGATGATTGCAGGTAATTTCGGCAATAATCATGATCGAGTGGAAAGAAAGAGAGCATGAGCTCGATGATGTGGTCTCTTTGAAAATTCTCTGCACATGGGCCGCATTTTGAAATTGTGGTCTCCTTAAGTTCTTCAAAATGTAAAAAACGAAGATAGAGATTCTTCTTCTCGAGCATATGATCAAGTTATGGAACGTCGCAGAACAAGGGTTCTGAATTGGAAAGAAACTTCTCACCATCGAGTTGGAAGATGTATACTTCCCGATCGACCTCGAGAAAAGAGGGGATCCCATAGTTTTATCTGGACAGAGGACAGTTCCTCCGCCTGTGGATGAGTACCTGGCAAACCATTTTGTCCCAAGAGCGAGACTAGTGGGAGGTAGAATCACAATCAAAGATATCAGGGACCTACCTCTTCTGTTTCTTTTGTTTTCCATTACAAGTATAGCAGGAAGTACCAATGCGCACCTAGTTTCAAGATCACAGGTGGCCTATGGTTTATAGTGTCTATAGCCAACGCTGTTTAACTGGAGTGCAGGGTTCCTTCGGAATGTGAAGGATCAAATTACGAGATGTAGAGAAGAGAAGAAAAAATAGTTTGGGTATGGATCACTCTTGGTTTTGTTCTTCTTAGAATGCATTCCCCCAATGAAAACTCAAATTTCATTAGTAGTACGACTAGTGGGAGAGCCATGTATGGAGCGATGGACTAGCCTTTCTCCGAGACTAGGCTCAAATTCAGAGTTCAAATTCACCGGTTATTTCTTCGCTTGGCTGAGAAAACAATTGATCATGATAGAAGACTTCCCATATGTTGAAGTGGATTTCTAGAGAAGCATGGACCTGGTCCTTCCAGATGGGGTGGACTGGATGCGTCCGGTAAGAAACCAAAAATGATCTTGTCAAGAGTTTTTTTATTTTAAAACTTATATTATTTTTTTTGGAGGGTACATAGAAGAGTTTCTAATGGATGTATCATTTCATCGTGCAGACAGGGGAGAAACACGTTCGGCAAAGATACCAGAATTGGGACTCTGTGGGGACGTTCAGATAGCAGCAACTCATGAGGTAGCAGCAGGGGGTCTCCAAGAGGTGAAGAAAAACCTTCATGGTCTGACGATGGGTATTCCTCCTCTTGAGAGGGAAGGCATACCCTTGCACTTGCAGAGATACATAGTGGGAGTTCCTAAGATTATTAACTATTTACTAAGATGAGTAGCTCGAGCGGTGGTGTGTTACTTAGAGCACAATGTGATGCGGGAGGATTAGGACCTCACTGATACTTTTTGTATAGTCTTTATGATGATGTTATGGGCATGAGGACCCAACATTTTGTATTTCTATGTAATTTTTTTATGTAATCAAAACATTTTCAGTCACACCGTATATATATACATGATCCAGATTATTTTCGGCACGAAATGAGATTGGGGATATAATAAAAAAATGCACAGAGATATCACAGATATTCAATAATATAACAGAAATGTATCAGAGATGCAACCATAAACATAGATATACAGTAATACACGATTTCTATTAATGAAAGAAATGTATAGAGACTGTAAAAATATAGAGTAAAAGACTCATTAGGATGGTGGCAGCTTATCTCTGAGAAGAGATGTGACAGCTACTCGCATTCGCAAGAAGATCATTACAATGAGGCTCTGAAGGCATTTTTACAATAAACAGGAATGCCAAAATTCCTAGACATCCAAAAACCTAATCCTAGGAGATGAAGCGCCAAAATTCATGTGGGCCCCGTTTGGGTAAGTTAGTACATCTACTTCCCGGGGTCGTAACTTTTGCATACGATCTTCGTTTTAGGCGTATGATATCTCATTGGAAAGGTATCATCGAGGAGATTCATTTTGGGGGATCAATTATTCCTTTGACTATAATTGATAACCTTGATTTTGAAAAACCTTCATTTGGGCCCTCAAAATGGCCCCGGAGGTTAAACAATGCTAAAAATAGTAAATTGCCAAATTTGCCAAAAAATTGTTTTGAGCCAGTCGAAAAAGGTGGGTGGCCACCGATATCCACATGGATCAATAGATTTCTGATTTTTTAAAGTGCCAAATGATTTGCAAATAAATGTCTTTTATGTGATGCGTTTTAATTTACATGATGATATGTGATGTGATTTTGTTTCCTTTATGAAAACTTATCTATGTGTGAGATACCTATCCATGATGTAATTAGCTAACAAATATGAAATGGTA
The DNA here is from genome assembly GCA_009831015.1 of Picea engelmannii. Taxonomy (NCBI): domain Eukaryota; kingdom Viridiplantae; phylum Streptophyta; class Pinopsida; order Pinales; family Pinaceae; genus Picea; species Picea engelmannii. The sequence continues at coordinate 5,391 of WSFP011402477.1, forward strand.
TTGAGTTCTCTTGGTATGTGTTTGTATTTGATAAAATAAAACATTTGTTCAAGACAAAAAAACTCATAAGTGGAGATGTAGTAGGGTAGGATTGTGAATAGTGTAGATTCGATTAAGTTGACAGACCACGAGTTGGGATTCTAGGTTGACGATCATGTGAGAAATGCCTAGGGAGGAAGCTTCAATTAAAATTCCAATGACAACATGATATTCTTCCATGTTGTTAGTTGTCGATCCAAAGAAAATACCTCCAGAACTCACCAACTCATCAGAGTGGTAAACGACCCAAGTTGCAGAAGCAATGTTCTGGGTGTGTCAACTAGTGCCATCAGCAAACCCAAAAAATATAGGAAAGGAAGATGTCATCTGCGCAGGAAAACACAAGACATGGTATAAGTGTCTAAGGCAAAAACTAAAGAACCCAAAATAAAAATACACACCAAACTAAAAATACAATAGTGTACAAAGCATGTATGCTAGATTCCCTATGCATAGTACTTCTTTAGGTAAAGCCTGTTCCGAGGCTCACCCAGGGAGATTCCATCGTATTTGACTAACTCGTAGGAGCCTCTATGTAAAACACATTTCACAATGTAAGGACCATACCATAGAGGTTCTAACTTACCTATCCCTAACTTATCATGAGCCTGTTCATAGGCGAGGACTAGGTCTCCTTCTACAAAAGCACGAGGGTGGATGGATTTGTCATATTGATTCTTGATTCGCTTTTGATACGTCTCATTAACGAGAGTGGCATCATGACGTGTTTCATCCAACCTGGTCAGGTGTAAGAAACATTATTCTTTGGCAGAAGTGTGAGGTAGGAGTTCTAATTTGAGTTTCAATGAGGGAATTTCGCACTTGATCAGTAAAACAACTTCTATGCCATATACAAGCTGGAAATGAGTGAATCCAGTAGCAGTTTTCACTGAAGTATGGTAGGCCCAAAGAGAGGAGAAAATTTGTAAATGCCAAGATGTCTTGTTTACCCCTACCATATGTTGAATCATGGTTTTAAGGACCTTGTTGATGGCCTCAACTTGTCCATTCACTTAAGGATAGTATGGGGATGAGTTCTCATGGAAAAAACCCAACTTGGCATGCAACTCACTCATCATCTAGTTTTTAAAGTGTGAACCATGATCACTGACAATGGTGTGTGGAAAACAAAAATGGGTGATGATGTGGATAAAAAAGAAAAGAACTGTAGTACGACCATCGTTCAGAAAGGTAGGCATAGCCTCAACCCATTTTGTAAACTAATTGATGGTGACGATTATATAACCGCGCCCCCCAGCTGAGGTAGGCTTACACTGCATGAAATCAATGCCCCATTTGGCAAAGGGGCCAATAGAAATAATGGGATGCAGTGGAGTAGGGTGGGTGCGTGCCCTATTTTGAAAAACTTGGCAGGGTGGGCACTTTCTGACTGCCTCAATACAATCTTTGAAAATAGAGGGCCAAAAGTAGCCGACATGTAAGATTTTTTGAGCTGTAGCCATCCCAGAAAGATGACCGCCATAGGCTCTAAGGTGACAGTCATTAAGAACACATTTAGCCTCTTCATGGTTCAAACATCATCGTAGGATAGTATCAATACCACGAAGATACAACGTGTCACCGATGATAAGGTAGCAACGAGAACTATGGCGAATACGATGATGCTATTCACGAGAGATATCAGGATGAAAAAGTTGGGTCTGGAGATAAAGAAGGATATCGCCATACCAAGGGTTGGACGTGATGATGAGGAACAAAGTCTCATCAGGGAGAGAATCTTTGGGCTCATTATCTTCATCAACATGGGGAAAGTCGCAGATAAGCTCTGCAAACACCAAATATTTTTTAGCTTTGGACTTAACAAATTCGAGATTGAAATCTTGAAGGATGATGATCCATTTGGAGTATTTTCCCCCTAGAACCTGACATGTCAGAATGTGATACATGGGGTTAGATTCCACGACAATGGTGGCGATGCATAGAAAAATGTAATGACAGAATCTCTGAACAACAACGATGGCTGCCAGAGCCAACTTTTCAACATGTGAATATCGAAGCTCTGGACCAGATAGACTTTTGCTCAAATAATATATCACATGTTCCTCGCCGTGAGGGTCCTCTTGAACTAACACCATAGAAATAGTGGAAGTAGAGGATGCTAAGTAAAGGATATAGTCCTACATATAATTCGTATGATGCAACAGAGGTGCAGTGGCAGTGGTCAATGCATGCTTAAGAGAAACAAAAGATCGTTGAACGTTTTCATCCTAGATGAAAGGGGTGTCTTTCTGCAACAATCACATAAATCCTTTGGTAATCTCAACATAGTTTCAAATGAAACGACAAAGAAATTTTTCTTTCCCCTGCAAACTTTGGAGTTGTGTCAAATTATTAGGTGGAGGTAAAGCTAGGATAGCTCTAATATTTAAGGGATTCACCCAAATCCCGTCCTTGGAGACAACAAAGTCGAGGAGTCATCCTAATTTGATAGCAAAAATAAATTTATGTGGGTTCAAACTAATGCGGTAGAATCGACATCGAAGAAAAATAGCCTATAGATGACCAAAATGGTCTGATCGATTGGATGAATGGGCAGGTAAATTGTCGAGGTAGGGTTCCGCAATATGTTTGATATCGTGGAAAGCATATGACATGGCCCGCTAGAATGTGGCAACAGTGTTTTTGAGACCAAATGATAGCTTCCGATAGAAAAAATTTCCCCATGGGAAGATGAAGGTTGTCTTATGTTGATCAACAGGTAAAATGTCAATCTGGTCATACCCTGTGAAACCATCCATGAAAGAGAAAATCACACTACCTGTGAAATTATCAATAATCTGGTCGATGAAGGGTGTAGGTTAGTTTTCTTTCGGACAAGCCTTATTGAGGTCCCTATAATCAAAGTAGACACGAATGGTCCCTTGCTTCTTAGTATCCGAAACAATGTTCGAAACCCATTCCATCAAAGGGACAGGATAGATGAAGCTAGATTTCAATAATTTCTCAACTTCTGCCTTAATAGCCACGGTCTTCGTAGGATGGACCAGGTGGAGTTTCTGTCGAACAGGTTTAACACCTGGGTAGGTCTTAGTCTCATGCACAATGATCGATGGATTAATCCCTAGCATCTCTTCATAGCTGCAAGCGAAGACATCACAAAATTCTTTAAATAAAGTGGTATAAGAAACCATTTCCTCAGGTGAACAATTAGCACCGAGGTTAATTTTTTCCACAAAACCTTCCTTGATCAAAATTTCGATAATGATCGTAGATGAAATGTTTCCCAAATTCCCTTTAGAAAGATTATCTTGTGTGAGGATGGGAGATTGTGGAAAATCGACAACATCGAGAGGGAAGATAGAGTGTATGTCTTCTTGAATTTCATCAAGAGGTGGAAGAAAAGAGGATCAATGATGGCTATCATCCCAAGGTATGTACTCGATTCTAAGCATTTCCATTATAGATTCATTGGAAGGGAAATTTTGGGAAATGTAGTCAAATGCAGATGGAAAGGAATTTAACCACGATGGCATCGAGTAACTATCAGGTGCCAAGAGATGTTGGTCATCCAAGGAGGGACAAGCGGATTAGATAGAAACATATGAGGTTTTGGCTGGACTAAGTGGCATGGTGTCACCTAGTGCATCAAATTCCAATGGACTAGGTACAATCCAAGGGTCAGATGATTCCAAGGATTGGTAAACCGTAGTCGAAATCATATTGATTGTGGCAACATGATGTGTGGTGGGTGGAAGTGGTGTAGGGAAGGTACCCATAAGGATAGAGTCTTTCAAAAATCCAACACCAACGCTTTCATACATGATCTTGTGATCTCCCAAGAATGGAATATTGTTGGTAGTGGGAGTGCGAGAGTCGGGTGTACATAAATCTAACTGATCGATAGCGACAATTTTTCCCTGATGAGAAAATTGTACACATCAAAACACCGATGAAGCAATGACATTCATAGCATAAAACCAACTTCTTCCAAGTAATAAGTTGTAATCGAGGGGATAATCGACCACCTCAACATCAACAGTGACAGTTTTTCCGCCCAACAAGATGAGCAAGGACTGCAAAATCCCATGGGGATGAAAACCTCGCCCATCAAATGCACATAACATCATTGGGGATTTTTTAAGTGCGGGTGATTTTAAACCTTTCCAACATGCTAAATACATGACAAAAGTAGAGGCTCCCTCATCCAAGATGGTTTGGTGAATTTGTTGATTGTGAACAACAACATCAATTTGAAAATAAAGTTGGTGGGAGAGTCGAGATGTATAATTTTCCAGGTTAAACATGATATTGTTGGACGACTCAAGATCAACAATGCCAATAGAATCCAAGATAATTCTACCTTGACTGGGGCAATTCTGCAGAACTTCTAATGCAGACATAGCACACGGTGCTTGAGCCAAATCTTCAAGAATGTTGTAGTTCTGGGCAGCACGTGAACTAGGATAAAAGGTAGATTTACGGATAGTTCTCTTAGGAGGGCATAAGATAGATTCAAACATAGGTTTCTCAATCTGAAGTGGTCTAGATGGAGGACTAACTGATGGAGGACTAACGAAGGATGGTGATGGATCCGATAAAGTACCGTTAGTGACTTTTCCTTTGTCAAGTTTAACTGGTGTGTTGTATGTCGTAGAGTGGGTGGTTAAATTAGTCATGTTAAACATGTAAATATGGGCACTTGTCGAGGCTTCATCATGGGAAGGATGGCTAGAACTACCCCCTAGAGAGGGGTTTTGGGCAACCATAGATTGTTTCTGTGGAAAAGGCTGAGTAAGCATGGCGGGTTGGGAATTCCCATTGAAAATTTTGGCCACTTCATCACGATGTGGACAGTCTCGAGTGTAGTGATCATCACCACAAATAAGACATGGGAACTTTGGTTTCCACTATGGTTTATTTTCATTAGCAGGTGGTGGGTTTTGAGCCTTCGGTTGTTCATTGTTATTATTCTTTTTGTTTTTGTTCTTTGTCTTCTTCTTACCTCTGGTTTGTTGTGAAGGGGCAGATTGAACTGCATTCACCTTAGAGATTTGAGTTTGGGGGGAGGTAGAGGAGGGTGTGGTTGAACTGAAAGTGGATGTCGGAGCAGGTTGATTTGTCATTCCAGTCGACTGGGAAACAAAATGGGTTTTGACGGAGCCGATAACTCCATCTGCATGTGACGTGGATGATAGTTTCGATGGATCGGTATTTGCACGAGTAGAATTTGGGATTAACTCATACAAAATACCAAATTGGGAATAAACCAAATCTAAGTATTGAGCCCAAGAAATGGCCCCTTCCTTAGTGACTACACCACCCATGGTGACATCATGATAAATTGGGGGTAACAGTGATTTAGTGAACCATTCCGCCAATAATTGGTCAGGAATGACTACTTTTATCAACCTTCATCATCGTCTCCACTCATGAATATTATTGGAGATATGCATGGAGTTTGTATGAAGAAGAGAGGTCAAGAATTCGGTACCCATCTCGTATCGAATGGGTAGTTGAAAGTGCGTGAGAAAGGACATGGAAAGGGAGTTAAAATCTCGGAAAGAACCACGTGGAAGTTTGATATACCACTTGGTTGTTGAGCCCGTAAGTGTTCGCTAAAAAAGACGTAAATGGATAGAGTCATCCATTAAGGAGTTCGATGAACACCATAAACGGAAATTCATCGCATGGTTATTTGGGTCTTCTCTAGATTTACCGTCAAATTTTGGAATATCAGAAGGTAGTTTAGCCGGAATCACTAGCCAAAAAGGATAATGTAGGATAGGATCATTGGTCAACCAAGACAAGTCTGGGAGATCCAGAGTATCAAGGAACGATAGTTTTCAGTTAACCTGAGGGTGACACTGGTGTGGCATAGGGACACCAGTAGGAATGTAAACTAGGTTAGGTGGATAATTGTAACCAGTAGGTCCTCCAACATACGGTTGTTGTTGACCAGAGTAAACAGGATTCGAGGAGGGTTGAGAAACATGTGCGAGTGGACGATAACCTGATGGGTTTTGAGGATTATAATTTGGTTTATGGGTTTGTCGATAAGGTGGATAGACATTTTTTCCATAAGGAGGATAAGTTTGTTTTTGTCCTTGCAGATGTTTCCCCCCCAAGGAAAAGTGGATTTCTCGAAAATGGAGTGTGCCAAGGATTGGGCATTGTAGACTCATTTTGTCCAAAAGGTTGATGATGGGCTCCTCTTTGAGGTTTCCCCCCGGCATGAGGTTTCCCTCCAAATGGAGGTTTCCCCACAAACGAAGGTTTCCCTCCAAACAAAGGTTTCCCTATGAAAGAAGGTTTCCCCCCAAATGAAGGTTTCCCTTCTAAAGGAGGTTTCCCCCTAGCATGAGGTTGAGTCCCTAGAATTTGGAAACTAGATGTAAATGACTGATCGATGTCACTTAATGGATTAGAGCCACCAATACCAGTCCCTTCAGGTTGTTGTCTAGGTATAGAACTTCTGGGTATAACTTGGGTAGTGTTGACAATGGGAGAATTAAGTGCTTTGTACCCAAGAGGAAGTGACGAGGAAGGCTTGGATGATAGTGGTGTACCAATGGGAACTTGCTAACCACCACATTACTAGGATATGGTGGAATAGTTACGATGGAGACCTGCTTAACAGAATTATGCCTTGGTGCAAGCTTCCATGCAGTAATTGTGGATTTACCCTCCAAGGAGCCCGAGTGAGTTTGACCAACATCTATTCCAGGTATAGTGAGACTTCCCTTCACCGTCACCTTGTGTAAGTACCTAAATATTATGGCTATTAATGGCACCAACTTGCAGTCATCCCTTGGACGGGTATAGTCGATAGTCCAGTCTGAACATATGAGCAGTATAACAAGTCCAAAATCCTTCGAGAGAATTTAGGACAAGTGGATGGGTAGAACTCGAGAGGAACTCGAATGGATTCGGAGTTCACAAAGCACCGAGACCAAACAAAACCAACTAAACCTCAAGAAGAACCCTCAATATACAATCTGACCACTACAAATGGTTGAACCATGGAGGGATAATCTTCGTAACTCTCCCGAATGTGACCTCATGCGTAACTCCTGTGTGAAAGGGGGATCCCAGAAAGCCTATATGACAATTGGATTTTTCTCTCCCTAACACAAGATGCTAATGTTTGTTTTGAATACTTTGGAGAGTTGTACTCACAACCTAATCCAAAGAGATAATCCTAGTCTAATGTTGGTGGAAAATTCTAAAAGAAAAATGTTCTAGATAAATTTTAATTAGCGTTAATTTTGCAACTTTTCTTTTACTCAAGGGTGTATGAAAGTGAAACTGATGGTATTATGAGTCAATCCCTAAAAAAATATGCATAAGACATGATAAGCAAACCTTTTTTTCAATGAATGCCTAATTAAGGGAAGGAGAAGAATGTTATTTTCACTGTAAAACACTAAGATGCAGAATCCTCAATCAATCGTTTCTCAATCAAATCCAATATAATGCTAACAATTTCATAAAATTACTTTCTAATATCCAAAAATAATCATAAAAAATATATCCTTTTGCTTTATGTGTGAATGATAATCAATCTAATGTAAAGCTCCCTATGTCATTCATACTTTAAGATCAACGAGATTCAAACAATCAAAAGCAAGTTTCACACAAACAAAAACACACTCTCGTCGTGATTTAAACAAGAAAGACAAAGATGACAAAACTTGCAAAAAGAAAACCAAAAACTCAAAAATAAGGAAAAAGGCTTGGACAAGATGTTCTCAAAAATCAAAAGGAATGGTGGATAGACCTTTGAATTTCCTTACAAAATATTCCACTCAGTCAGATAAGTGAGAGGAAAACAGTAAGTTGACTCTAAACCGTCAAAGACAAAGAGTGACTTCAAGGTAAGGAAAAAAAAACAATCAAAATTCCAAACAAAAAGAGGTCAATTCTCATAAAGAAGAGTGTTGAAGGCAAGGACCAAGAAGTACTGAGGTTGTAAGACTCCTGAGAAAGTGCCAAAAGAAATAAATGAACTCAGAGAATGAAAATCTAAAAGATTTTTCACAGAAAGGGGGCAGCGCTCTAGTGTAAAGAGAACTAGAGCGTTCCAACGCTTTGTGTAAGATCGGAAGGGAGTGACAACGATCTGGTAACAAGGAGAAGGGAACGCTAGCCTCTAAAAATTCAGAAAAATGCCCAGAAAATTAAAAAATAAAGCAAACTCAGTCAATCAAATTGAATATGATGAAATCAAGAGTCAATCAATCAGATCTAAGAATCAAAGAGACAGTATGGAGAAGGTCAAGGAATGAGAAAAATCCAAGACAAGACCTAGGAAAGGAAACAAAAATCATAGCTCCTCCCCAGTGGAGCCGCTAATTTCTGTTACAGAGAAATCCCCCTTGCGAACAAGTGGATTCTCTCTTGGATACTAGACACCTATGACCAAGACAAAAAATTCTATTGTGGACACTAACATTCCTTTTTATAAATCTAAACTATCAAAGAAGAGGAAGGAAGAATAGTAAATACCCTTTTATCGACGTTTGTCCTTGCTTGATCTAGGATGATCTTGATCTCCAAGTTCTTCAGAAGGTCCTGTGGTACAATGAGAAACAACAATGATAATTCCTACTCTACCATGATTAGCTTCATAATGAATTTATGAAAGAAAAAAGTTCATGAAATAATGAGAACAAAGTGGTGCTTATAGCCATGGATGTAGTGCAACAGCTTCACCAAGCTCCCTTTGTCCAGACCCTTGCTCAAATAATCCACACACAGAATGTTGATGCTTCAATGATATCTCCCTTATGAGATCATAAGTTTGATGATTCACAATGTCTCTCCTTTCACCATGAAGAGACCTCCTTATATAGGCTTGGAGAGGCCTAACCACTTAATAGATCCTTGGGATAAGTTGAGGATTCTTCTCCTTTAGTTGTGGATGTTCCCTAAGGTTGAGCCTTGACCTCAGATCTGAACCCAACCAACTCTAGATATGAAGGGATTCTTCCCTGATTTCTCTCAACAATCCAAATATTCTCTCAAAAATGGCCAGCACTCCCTCAAAATGGGGCACAGAGCATTGGAACGCTCCCCCAAAAGAGGTCACAAAGCGTTGGCACTCCCTGGTAGTGTATCGGGGAGCATTTCCTTCCAAAATTTATTTTTTAGTGTTTTTCTCAATTGAAAAAGACTTGTAATCTTTGTCAAATGACTTCTCCTCTTCAAAACCAGTCTTTTGAGGTGTCTTGTAAGTGTTCTTGATAATGTCATCCGAGACACAACATAGGCAAGATGACAATATGATATTTGCGACACTTGTGGGAAAAATGCAACACTTGAGACATTTGGTAATGATGACACTAGGCCATCATCGTAATGAGTAATTTTGATGTGTAACAAGGACGTCCGCACTTTTGTGGTAGAATTTGATGTATTTCAATGAAACAAGGGATAAATAGTCAAATAACCTACCACACTACAATCGCTTCTACTTCCACCTGCTATTTGGAGGGATATCTCTATGGATGTCATTGTTTGCTTACCTAAAGTGGGAAATAAGTCAGTCATCATGGTGGTAGTTGATCATCTTTCCAAGTATGTTCATTTTTGTGCTCTTCAACACCCATTTACCACCTCCACCATGGATCAAATTTTCATGGATCATATCTTCAAGCTTCATGACATGCCTCATTCTATTATTTCTAACCGAGATCCCACTTTCACCAGCAATTTTTGGCAAGAATTATTCAAGTTACAGGGAACCCAATTTCATCTGAGTATAACCTATCATCCTCAGACTAATGGCCAAATTGAAGTTGTCAACAATTTTTTGGAAACATATTTGCGGTGTTTTGCATCTGAGAGGTAAAATAAGTGGGCTCAATTGCTACCACTAGTTAAATGGTGGTGCAACACCTCTTACCATACAACTACTCACATGACTCGTTTTGAAGTAGTCTATGGAAAAAATCTACCTTCATTTCTCTCATACATGCTAGGTGTCTCGAAGGTTTGGGCGATTGATCAAAATCTTATAGTTTTAGAGGTTATTATTTGTTCCCTCAAAGATAATTTGGTGATGGCTCAAAATCACATGAAGCAACAAGAAGACCAAGGTCGTTCCAAACGTCAATTTGTTGAAGGGGACTAGGCATTTATTTAAATGCAACCTTATAAGAAGACTTCACTGAAGGTTGGGCATTGTCAAAAACTTGCACCTAAATTTTATGTTCCTTATATAGTTCTCAATCTCGTGGGACCAGTATCCTACCAGTTGTCTTTTCCAATTCATTCTAATATCTATCATGTTTTTCATGTCTCATGCTTAAAGAAGGTGATTGGAACTAAGTTCCAAAATCAAACCAGTGTCCTTGAATTGGATGAAGAAGGATCCATTTGGTTGTAGCCACAAGAAGTATTGGACCAACATGAGGATCATTTCTATCCTCGTAACATAAAGGAAGTGTTAGTACAGTGGGAAGATACAAATCCAGTAGATGCCACTTGGGAGCCAACTATCATTCTGTAGCAATTTCCTCATCTCAAGCCTTGAGGAAGAAACTATTTTCAAGGGGGAGGAAATGTTAGGGACCTAACCTCCCTAACCCCTCATGTAGGTAGAATGATATATTTTCCATGTAATAAAGGAAAATATTAATAAGGCCTAGTAATAAGGAAGAATAATTCAGTTGTAAGAAGACCTGATAGAGGCTTTCACTTCTAGAAGATATTCCTCTAGATTGTTCTTGTGGTAGATATATTTAGTATAAATAAGATTCGAGGGAATGAGAAGTTTTGTATTGACAATTTTTGTAATAGAGTGCTTCTTTTCTAGAGGTTTCTCCCTCGAAGAGGAAAGTGAACATTGTTTCCTATAAATAAAGGTTTTATTTTGGTCATGTGTTTCATCTATTTTGATGTTCCATTGTTATTCTTTGTAGTATTTCTATTTTTTTTTATTATAATAGATATGGTACCTAACACGTACTTTTTCAAAGGAGTGGATTGTCCTCCTTTGGACCCTCCGTGCTCCATCAAGTGAGAGTATGACTCTCCCTTGAACTCCATTGTCTCCAACTATGTACCATTGTATCCCTTTACAAACCACCACATATTGTTGTATCATGTATGTGTCATTGTATCAATCACTACACTAGTATAAACTGAACTTGGATACCAAATGGATGTGTCCTCATCTATAATATACATGTCCCCATAATCCATAGATGCATATACTTCCTTTCTTTTTGTTCCATGAGGTGTATGTTCAACTGTCTCATCAATGGTCATAACTTGAGCCCTCAATGGGTTCTCCAAAAGAAGTGGCTCATGATACCCAAGATGAAAAACATGTGCATAATTAGAAACCCCTAGGTCATGCTCCTCATGTAACACCCCAAGGTCGAACCCCTGTTGAATTGTAATTAGGCTAATAGGTTGGTGAGCTAGATGCTAAGGCCAATGAGCCTGATTTTGTATATGTAAATACACACATATCATTAATAAAATTACACTACTGTGTGTAGACCCTCCACGAAGAAAGATTTATATGGGACTAAGCTCCACTAGGTGGGGAAGGGGCTAATCATCTAGGAATAGGGGCTAAGCTAGAGGGGTTACCTATAAAGGAATAATATTATATTATTATTTTCTAGAAGCTAAGGTTTGATATAACCATGTTGTCCTAAGTTCCTAGGGGAAAGGGGGACGAGTGTTAAGTGGAGCTCGTGCATCTTCAGGGAGGCATGTGTCAACCTGGGTGCATGCATTTTTAAGTGGGAAAGTTAGCTCGTTGGGGGGGAATCACTGATCAGTCTCATGATTTAGACGACTTTCACATATCCTTCACCATTAAGTATGTACTCTCGCGAGGTTAGGCACCCTGGAAGAGAGCCACTCTCCCCACTGATGCATGCATGATTGTAACCTCCAATTACTGGATGTCACCCTGTGTGTTTTCCCTGTGAAGCCCAACACATTTGTATTCTTCTGAGCTGTGTTGTGTCTTATCATTTGGATGTTGCCACTTTCGGTGTCCATACTCATTTTCTATTGCTATCATAACCCGTGTGTTAGCTGAATGTTGTTGTTGTATTGCTTAGGAGTTGAATTGAAGAAGTAGGTTGTTCATTCTGTGAGACACTCTCCTAGGTGAGAGAGTTTTTTGGGAAGTGAGTTCTCCTGGAAGGGAGTCTCGTAGAAGCTACAGTACTCTAAGACTTTTGGTCCAGCCTGTTACTGAAGCCCAAGGTAAGGGAGGTGTAGTAGTTGATGGACTTGTATTAGTGAATGTGTACCCTCATGGGGTGGAGCAGGCATGTGGGGAATGAGGGTATGTGGGTTGTGGGTGTAAGTGGCTCCTGGGATAAAAGATCATTTTTGATGTTCTATGCAACTTCCTTGTTGTCCTTTCCAAGCCTAGAATTCCCTTACCCGGTGGAGTTTAGTCCTAGCTCGAGGGTGACCCACTACTGAGCATGATGAGAAATGTGATCTAAGGATGGGTGTTTCATGGAAGGTATACACATAGTTAGTGGTCATCTATTAAAATATAAGTACCAATCATGTGTTCATTGTATGTTGTGTATTTGTATTTGCATTATAATTAATGACTAATGCATGTATATATATGTTATGTGTATGTGTTAATGTTGCTTCCGCATGAACATGTGTATGAGTAGAGTATTGATGTCTTTTTAATTGCATTAGATAGATATATATTTATAAGTGTGAATACCAGATGTTATCTCTATCTTTCAATTAAGTTTTATATGTGATTATTACCGCAAAGTTACATGGTGGCATGTCCTAGCCTATTGTTTAAGGCCAAGAATGTCACATAAATGGTATCAGAGCAGTAAAGGAAAAGTTAAGGTTGCTTCGGTAGCATTACCTAGAAAGGGTTGATGGTCGGGGTCATTACAAATTGGTATTAGAGCTAGTTGGTAAAAGATAAGGTTGTTTGGGTAGAGTTACCAGACAGAGGTCCATGGTCGGGGGACATTACAAATTGGTATCAGAGCTAGTTGGAAAAAGATAAGGTTATTTGGGTAGCGTTACCCGACAGAGATCGATGGCTGAGGGACATTACAATTTGGTATCAGAGCCATGGTTTCGACACTGAAACTAGATGGTCCATGTTAGTGGTTAACGAGAAAAATATTTCAGAGTGAATTGTTGTCAAAAGGGACAAAATTCGAGGTTCATAGCATCCCTGGGTGCATGGAGTGCATTGACATAGTCATTGACTCAAAAATCTCAGGATAAATAGCTTGATTTTCTCATGAAGGGATGCGAAGATCTGTTGCAAGGAGTGCACATATTTGAAAGTCGACTAAGTGTCGAAGAAACCCTCTAAGGAGAAAGGGGTTCGAGAAACAAAGCTCGGGAGATATAGCGGGAAGAAATATTCAAAGGGGGAGAAAATCTCAAGGTTTAATGATTTAACAACTAGGATTTCTTCAAGAGGAAACAGTCACCCCAGACCGTCAGATATGGAAAATTTGCAAGGCGGTTAGCCATGAGTTCCTTTGGAAATCTGCAGAGTAACGGAGTCCGTCTATGTCGTCGATTTGAGAGAGAGGATATGTGGTGGAAATCCGTGGACTTCAGTTGAAATCAATTAGAGAGAAAACAAGTGTAGAGAGGTTTAAACTCTCGAAGACCAAAGATTCAAAGTGAATTGCAGTCGTCGATCAAAGGGAGACATGCGTCGACAGCTTGTCGACTTCGGGTGAAATCACTTTGGGAGAAAACAAGTGTGGACAAGTTGAAACTCTTGAAGCCCAAAGAGATGAATATATTTGTAGCAATTGATCTATCGGAGATAAACAACGATAGATCGTTGACTTTAGGTGAAAGCACTTTGGTAGAAATTGAGTGTGGAGAGCTTGAAAATCCCTAAACCCAAAGAGCCGAAGTAATTTGTAGTTCTCGATCAGAAGAAGACATGCGTCATAATATCATGTACTTCAAAAGTGAGGAGAAAGAAACATGGAGTGCCATGTGGCAACAAACACGAAGTCGACACGTGGTCCAATCAGGCGGGTGACACAAGGTAGTAAAAATTGGCGAAGAAGTTAGCTGGATCAGGCCCCCATTAACTTTGATCACGATATATCAAGATCAATGGTTGGGAGGCATTACGGAGATCGAAGTTGTGAGGTAGATAAATATACAAGGCGGTCGCACAATCCAAACCATGGTTTCCCAGAAGGGGTACATGTCAGCGTGGGGATAATTGTGGAATGATTGGCGGGCTACTCCAAAACTGCCAAGCCTTGCCCCCGCAATTTGAAAAGTACTAAAGTTGAAGTGATGTTTTCAATATTTATTAGTTCAAGCACAAAAACCATGGGCTCGAGTGGACGTGTGGCACCATATTGTGAAGTATGGACACTTGACACACATGAAGAAGTGGTGCATGAAGGGATGTGGACCGTATATCCACCATTCTTTGTGCATTATATAGTTTGTTGTTATGTGATATGGTGACGCGTGGAAAAAGGGGAACCTCTGAAGCTATGGAGCCCAAAGTTTCAACACTCTGGATAAGCACCCAAATCATTATCACTCGGTCCCAGCCGTGGTCATAGGAGAACCAAGCACTAAGGAAGAAGGGGCTAGCGTCGAATGGTGAATTGTTGTAGAACATAACAGGGCTTAGAAATTGAATCGTGGGGATTCTTGATCGACGGAGACCCACTGAAAATGGATTTTGATATTATTTATGTTGAATCATATTGTCTAAGTCCTATGGAAAATTATTAAATACTGATAGCCTGACAAAAAATTGGTTGACTACACATTTTTCAGAGTTAGCAATTGACGGAACTGAACCAAATTGTTGCATAGTGCAGTGGAATGGAGGAGGCACATGATGCTTACAGTTTGGAGAATGAAGCAAGAGGAAGGGATGTCCATTTGGGAGTTGAATGAACAAACTCCAATGGGAATGGAGAAGAGATATATAAAGAAGGAAACATGATGAAAATCATTGAATTTTTGCAGAAATATGTCTAGACTCATCGAGGAGATAACGAAAAGCTCATAAAATCCAGGGAGAAACAAGGATAATTCAACATAAAGCTTATGAGGAGCCTGGAAAGAATCGAAAATAATTTGGATAAGGAGAGTGGCTCAAGAAAAACAGGGAGTCATGGGACCCCTGAGAAGAAAGGAACATCAAGGAGCATTACCAGGCATCACCATCACTCCCCAAAACATTCCAATAAGAGAGCACACAATAGTTCAAGTCCATCTCTTACCAGAAAGCATAGGAAATCAGAAGTGGATGAACTAAAGGGTGAAACAAATAAAATCATGCCTCCTACTTTTGACGGAGAACACAAGAAATATGAAGATGTTGGGACATGGCTATTGGGCATGAGGAAATATTTTCAACTACAAAACTATTCTTCTCATGTAGAGGGAAAAATTTCCATTTACCAAATTAAAGGAAAGGCATACATATGGTGGGGTCATCTTGTGAAAGTACAAAACATCAGAGAGAAGAATGTTACATGGAGGGAATTCAAGAGACATTTTGAAAAGAAGTACTTTACTAAGAGGTATTATGACAAGAAAATGAAAGAGTTCTTCAAACTCAAGTTGGGAAGTATGTTCATTGATGAGTATGAAAGAAGATTCTTGGAGTTGTTGAAATATGTCCCTTTCATCAAGGACATCTAGTTTTTAGAGAGCCCAGGATGGTTGAAGTAGGTGGGAAAAGGCCAAGGATGACACCTATGGAATGTTGGGGTTGTAAAAGAGATCATAGGTATAGAGATTGTCCTCACAGAAAGGAAAAGGTGAGATTTGTTCACAATGTTCAACAAGAAGAAATAATGGAGGACATGGGCAGAAGAGTACCAAGGATCTATGCAGCCCTAAAAAACAAGAAAGTTTAGTTTCAATCACACATTATTGAAGTTGAAGGTATGATCAATAACCATGCGTTTACTATTTTAATAGACTCGGGAGCTAGTCATAGTTACATAGATCCTAAATTTGTGGAAAGATTATTCTTGCCAAGAAGAAAGAATGAGAAATATTGGTTGGTACAGCTGGCTATACAAGCCAAGAGGAAAGTTGTGGAGTCATTTAAATCATTTCCAGTGGGCATGAATGGACTAAGTACCAAGGTAGATCTGAATATCCTTCCTTTAGGTTCATATGATTGCCTAATTGGTATGGACTGGTTGGACCAATACCATGCCATTTTAGACTACCATAACAAGGCATTCACTTGCTTGAATGAGGAAGGAAATCTGAGAGTAGTCCAAGGAATTCCTAGGGAAGTTTCTATTAGAGAAATTTCAGCAATGCAACTAAAGAAATGCTACAGAAAAGGTTGTCAATTATTTGTAGCTCATATGGAGGAAGCATATAAGGATAAGGTGCCAATTCTGGAGGACTATGCATTCTTGGAATATTTTTAAGATGTGTTCAAGGAGGTACCAAGACTACCTCCAAAGAGAGATGTTGATTTCTCTATAAATTTGATGCCTAGAGCAGCCCCAGTGTCAAATATTCCCTACAGAATGAGTACACTAGAGCTGGAGGAACTGCAAATGCAGCTTGAAGAGATTCTGAAGAAGGGGTATATCCTCCCAAGTGTATCACCTTGGGGTGCCCCAGTCTTGTTCATAAATAAGAAATGGAACAATGAGATTTTTCATCGATTTCAGACAGTTGAACAAGGTGACTATAAAGAACAAGTATCCCTTAACGAGGATTGGTGATCTCTTTGATCAATTAAAGGATGCAAAGATATTTTCAAAGATAGATCTCAGGTTAGGATACCATCAAGTAAGGATTAAAGAGGAAGAAATCAACAAGACCGCCTTCAGAACAAGGTATGGTCATTATGAGTTCATAGTGGTTCCATTTGGGTTATAAAATGCACCCGTTGTTTTTATGTGTTTAATGAATGACATTTTCATGGATTGTCTGGACACATTTTTCATTGTATTTCTAGATGAAATCCTTGTATATTCCAAGTCGAAAGAAGAGCATGAGAATCATTTGAGGATGGTATTCCAAGTGTTAAGAGAGCATCAGTTGTATGCCAAATTTAGCAAGTGCTCATTCTATCAAAACCGAATTCACTATTTGGGGCATATCATATTGGAAGAAGGGATAGTCCTAGACCCTGAAAAGATTGAGGTCATTAAAGGGTGGAAAACACCTAAAAATGTAACAGAATTTAGATCCTTCATGGGTCTAGCTGGCTACTATAGAAGGTTCATTGCAGGGTTTTCGAGAATATCTCACCCCATAACTTCCTTGCAAAGGAAGGGGAACAAATTTCAATGGACAAAAGAATGTGAAAGAAGCTTCCAACAATTGAAGCATCTGTTAATCAATGCTCCAATTCTGAAGATTGCAGATCAAAATGAAAATATCATGGTTTCCATAGATGCATGTAAATAAGGACTAGTAGGAGTCCTCAGCCAGAATGAGTTTGTGATATGTTTTGAGTCCAGAAAGTTGAAAGAGCGTGAAAGGTTGTATGTCACTCATGATTTGGAGATGGAAGCCATTGTACACGCTCTAAAGAAAGAGACTTTACCTCATGGGAAAGAGGTTTGAACTTAGGAAATACCATCATGGTCTGAAGTATTTGTTTGATCAGCCTACATTGAATATCAGGTAGAGTAGATGGTTGGAATTCCTCTGTGAATATGACTTTGATATCAAGCACATCAAAGGAAAGGAGAACAAAGTGGTTGATTCACTTAGCATGAGAGTGCATGAAATTCAAGCTACAACCATCAGCATGTATCAAATGGATCTTCAAGGAAGAATATCTGAGGCTGCAAAAGTTGATTCGTGGAACATAGAATTGGTAACAAAATTACAACAAGGTAAAATGCATCAGAAGGCTGAAGATTTCAAATTGGGAATTGATGGAATAATCTTGCACAAAAACAAATTTTATGTACCCAACTCTTCTGAACTGAAGAGTGTGATTTTAAAAGAAATGCACAATGTACCTTATGCAAGACACCCAAGATATTAGAAAACAATTCCAGCAGTCAAAAGCCAATATTATTGGCCAGGCATTAAGAAGGAAGTTGTTGAATTTATTTCCAAATGCTTGGAATGTTAAAAGGCAAAGGTTGAGCATAGACACCCATCTGGTTTGCTACAACCGTTAACCATCCCTGAGTGGAAGTGGGAAGTGGTGACAATGGATTTCATCACAGGATTTCCCAAAACAAGAAATCAACATGATGCAATAATGGTAGTAGTGGACAAGCTTACTAAAGTTGCCCATTTTATTCCATTGAATACCACTCACAAGGAAACTAATGTTTTTGATATCTATATGAGGGAGGTAGCACGACTGCATGGTATTCCCAAGACAATTGTGTCAGACAAAGACGCAAAGTTTACCTCAAAGTTTTGGAGAGGATTATTCAAGGGGTTCGGAGCAAACCTAAACTTCAACACAACCTATCACCCTGAGTCAGATGGAAAAAAAGAAAGAGTAAACCAAGTGATAGAAGACATGCTAAGGATGCATGTGATGGACAAACCATCTAAATGGGAAGATTATCTACACTTGGTAGAATTTTCCTACAACATTGGGTATCAAGAATCATTGAAGATGAGCCGGTTTGAAGCACTTTATGGTAGAAAGTGCAACACCCCAATAAGCTAGGACAATCCAACTGATAGGGAAGTGGTTGGGCCAGAGTTGGTCAAGGAAATGGAATAGAAAATGTTGAATATTAAGTAGAATTTGAAGGTTGCCCAAGACAAACAGAAAATCCATGCAGACAAAGGAAGAAACCACAAAGAGTTTAAAGTGGGTGACCATGTTTTCCTAAAGGTGAAAGCCAACAGAAGTTCCCTGAAGCTTGAAAGATGTTCCAAGTTGGCAGCTAGATTCTGTAGACCATTTGAAATCCTAGAAAGGATTGGACCGATATCTTATATGATTTCATTTCATGCATCCATGACTGTTCATAATATATTTCATGTATCATTTCTCAATAAGTATATACCTTATGCTAATCATGTGATTGATTGGAATGTGATCTAGGTGGAACAAGAAGGCGCTTTGCAAGTGCAGCCTGTGCACATATTGGAATAGAAGAGAAAACAACTCTGGATTCAAGTCATAAACACTTTAAAGGTTCAATGGACCTGGTACGGTCCTGAGGATGCAACATGGGAGCATGAAGATGCTATGCAGGCAGAGTACCCACATATTTTTTAATATTTTGGAAATCTTATTGTTGTTGTGTAAAGAGTTGCACTGAGGACAGTGGAAAAATAAGGGGAGGTAATTTTAACACCCCAAGGTTGAGCCCCTGATGAATTGTAATTAGGATTAAAGGCTGGTGAGACAGATGCTAAGGCCAATGAGCCTGATTTTGTATTTGTAAATACACACATATCATTAATAAAATTACACTGTTGCGTGACATAGACCCTCCACAAAGAAATATTTATGGTGGACTAAGCTCCACTAGGTGGGGAAGGGGATAAGTGTCTAGGAATAGGGGCTAAGCTAGAGGGCTTACCTCTAAAGGAATACTATTATATTATTATTTCCTAGAAGATAAGGTTTTATATAACCATGTTTCCCTAAGTTCTTGGGGGAAAGGGGGATGAGTGTTAAGTGGAGCTCATGCAGCTTCAGAGAGGCACGTGTCAACCTAGGCGCATGCAGTTTTAAGTGGGAAAGTTAGCTCATTAGGGGGGAATCACTAACTGGTCTCATGATTCACACGACTGTCATGGATCCTTCACCATTACGTCTATACTCTCATGAGGTTAGGAGCCCTAGAAGAGAGACACACTCCCCACCGATACACGCATGATTGTAACCTGCAATTACTAGAGGTCACCCTATGTGTTTTCCCTATGAAGCTTTTATCGGGATAATTGTTAAGTGCGGACACAAATCAATCCCTCTAGATTCACTACCAAATTAGAACAAAACATGATAGTACACTACTCTTTCCTTATATTCGATTATCAAATGAGAAATGGATCTAGAACATACCTTTTAAATATCGAAGATCTGACTTCGCCAATGCAATCCAAAGCTCCTTCACGAGGCTTATGGAGAAATATCTGCAAAGGAACACAAGCCAATGAGGACAAGAATAACAGAGTCTATTTGATATGAAACTATGTACGTGATCAAGGAATCATACAATATGGACAAATAATATTCATATAGGAAAGAAAAGTATATATGTATTAAAGAATGTGGAAGAAAGATACAACCAGATGTGTTGATGTTTTCAGGTTCCTTCCAATAGTTCCTTGCTTCCCACACACTTCTTGCTCCAAGGATTATGAGACCATAGATATGATAGCTACTCATAATCTATCTTGACAAAGAAAATCTCAAAGCCAACATACAAGCTCCAAAAACTCCAAGCTACAAAACTCAATAACAAGCCATTCTAACTTTCTCCAAGAGAGCTCTTCTCCTTTTATAAGATGAAGAGGATAAGGTGAGGAGGTTAAGATGATCCCACTAAATAATGAAAGTGATTAAGATCCAAACCATTCAGAGGCCACCTCACCATAGAAGCTTCTCCTTCTAGAAGCATAGATAAGACACTCGTTTTTCCCATGCACAAGAATTTATGCACCCTAGCTATAGAGCAACCTACAAAAAATTTGCAACCTAGATATAGAGCAAGGTGCAGAAATCATGCATTTTTGCACCCTGTGTATAGTGAAACCTGCGGAAATCCTCCTTAATAGGGTTTTTACAAAGGAAAATACAACTTCTTCTCTCAATAAAAGTTCTTCTCCCTTCTTTCTTCAAGAATTTAGGCTAT